>PVLD010000422.1:0-293131 GCA_004027595.1 Dinomys branickii | reverse complement strand
TTGAGAGGATCAACTGTCTGACTAAATTTGCATGTCTGTATATGGGTCCATACATCTACAATTCGAAGATATCAATGGATAAAACAACAACTACTGTTGAGACCATATCACCGTGTCTATAGATTAGTTGTGATTGTACTATTTTCTATGATAATTGGTGTCTGTTTGTCAATATGTTTTTGTACTTTTATGTTTCTAAAATAAAAAATAAAAAAAAAAAAAAAAAAAAAGATCCAAGTTTTAGATCTTTTGGATATGCAGACAGAAATGGGATTGCTGGATCATGTGGTAATTCTGGTTTCTATTTTTTGAGGAGCCTCTAGACTGTTTTCCACAGTTGCAGCCCCATTTTGCATCCCTAGGGACAGTGTACAAGAATTTCAGTTTCTTCACATTCTCACCAACACATTTAAAAAAAATAATAGCCCCCCCAACAGATGGGAAGTGAATTCTCATTGCAATTTTTATTTGTGTTTTCCTGATAATGATTTTGATCATCTTTTCACTTACATGTTGACCATTTGTATGCCTTCTTTGGGGGACATGTCTATTCAGGTCTTTGGCCATTTAAAATTTTTTGTTGTTGAGCTGTAGGAGTTCCTTATATATTTTGGGAATTAATCCTTCATAGCTGGATATGTTGGCTCTTGTAATTCCAGCACTAGGGGAGGCTGAGGCAGGATAACTACAAGTTTAAGTCCCACTTGGACAACTTAGTGAGACTGTGCCTCAAAAAAAGGAAAAACAATGAATGAATGAATGAATGAATCAATAAATGAACAGATGGCTGGGGATGTGGCTCAGGGGTAGGGTACCCAGCTTTGATCCCCAGCACAGAAAACAGGTGGCCTCTTACCAGGTATATGGCTTGCAAAATACTGAATTTTATTGCTAGTCTTAGGTGTTTATTTTTGTCTAGTTATGAAGTAGCACATTGCTTTATGTGTTTGATTAACTTTATAAGTCCTCCTCTCATTTGATCTGTACATATTTCTACATGTATCCCTAAAAGATAAGTATTCTTTTTGAAAATATTGCTGTAATGCTATCATCAGATCTGAAAAAATTAAAAATAATTCTGTACTACCATTAAATATCCAGTACATATTTATATTCTCCTGTTTTTTGAATCAAGATATGAGGTAAGTCTACATATTATAGTTGGTTGATAGGTGTTTTGAGTCTCTCTTAAAAATTTATTTTTTTTGAGTTTTTTATTGCAGTAAAATACATAACAAAAATTTACATCTTAACCATAATTAAGTGTACAGTTCAGTAGTATTAAGTACATTCATATTATTGTGAAATCATTTTTGTTATCCATCTCCTGAATGTTTTTCATCTTGAAAAATTAAAATTCTGTACCCAGTAAGTCTCCAGCTCCCTTCCCCCAGCATTCTACTTTGGTCTGTACAGTGTTGGCTACTCTAAGATTCTCATATAAATGTACTCATAAGGTGTTTGTCTTTTTTGTGACTGGCTTATTTCAGTTGTACTGTTCTCGTGGTTCATCCGTGGAGTATAACGTCAGCATTTCTATACTTTCTCAGCCTGACAACAGTCCTCTGTGTGTGTGTGTATGTGTGTGTGTGTGCACGCGCGCGTGCTGTCTGTATACTTGTGCCACATTGTGCTTATCCACTCATCTGTCATTAGTCACTTCAATTACTTCCTTATTTCACCTATAGAGAATAATGCTAGTATGAGCTAATGACTCTTTTAGATCCTGCTTTTACTTCTTTTTGGATATATATACCCAGGAGCACAATTGCTAGATCATATGGTAATTCTATTTTTAACTTTTTGAGGAACTGCCATTTTGTTTTCCATAGCAGTTGTACCATTTTACATTCTTGCATACAGTACACAAGTGTTTGAATTCTTCTACAAGCTCACCAGTCCTTGGTATTTTAGGTGTTTTTGTTTTGTTTGCTTGCTATAGCATGCAAATGAGCATAATGAGTAATAACAGAGAAAATGAGTAATAAGCATCTGTTATTGTAATGAGCATCTGTTATTCCATGGTATCTCATGGAATTCTGGTTTGCATTTCCCTAATAATTGGTGATGTTGAGTATCTTTTCATGTGCTTATTGATCCTTTGTATATCTTCTTGGAGAAATGTGTTTTCAAGTCCTTTGCCCATTTTTAAATTATTTTTAAAATTTTAGGAGTTCTTTATGTATTATGGATAAAAATCTTTTATCATGTATCTGAAGTTTCTTTTAATTTATAGATTTTTTATACTCTTTTGTCTTTGCAATTTATTTGTTGAGGTGACTTTAAATTTTATTTTATTACAACTGTGTGCTTTGCTCACATTGTGCTCAGTGTTCATAGCTTGATTTTCATAAAGCAGGCTTGTCAGTTTGCAGCCTAAAGGACCACTGGTTACAGAACGCTTTTAGAAGAGCAGACCTGTACATTGTATTGGGGACCCAAATTGCATATATCTGACAGTGGACCAAATACATAGAACTTTTATCTTTGCATTTATATGAAATTCAGAACATGAGATTCAGTGATCATGTAAATAAAAGATCATGTCACTGAAATTGTGACTATTAAGTTATCTTGTAATCATAAGTACATATTTATTTGGCAATTGAGAATCTTTAAATTCATCAAGGTTTAGTCAATAGGACATTACCTTAGTGTTAGGAATACTGAGTTCTAGCATTTTCTCTGTTATTACTATGGACAAATCACATCCTGTCTGCAGGGCCTCAGTTTTTTCACCTAGTAAATGAGAAGAACGAACTTAGTGGTTTTCACAATTCTTTTCCATTTAATGTGGAGTCTGAGTTGTCCTTTTAGGGTAATGATGGACATTGCAGTGATATCACTGTGGAGGAATATCCTAGAAATTTTTGAAGGAAATTTCACTATATTGGAATTATCTTTGATGGCCTTAGATTGTCTTGATGACTGGATTTGTGATTAGCTTCATGGTAATCCTTGCAACCAGTCATGGGATCCCTTGAAGCAGTCAAACTTTTCCATAATATTCATGTTAACTGAGCATGAATAGGGAATTTCCCATAGCTTGCCAGTGGTTGGTATTATCTGAGCTTTTTGTTGAAAGAGCAATTGGGTTGTCTTTTTCTTCCTTCCTTCCTTCCTTCCTTCCTTCCTTCCTTCCTTCCTTCCTTCCTTTTTTTTTTTTTTTGAGATAGGTCTCACTATGTAGTTCAGGCTGGCTTTGAACTCACTAGGTAGCCCAGTCTGGCCTCAGACTCCTAGTGATGCTCTTGGCTCAGCTTCCTGAGAGCTAGGATTATAGGCTATGTTTGACATAACAGTCTGGTCTTACTCTGATGTGCATTGTCTCTGGTTTTTCTTCTGCTTTACTGGGAAGTGAGTGGCATTGTGTTCCAGTGGGGGACTGGTTTGGCGTCATCTGGACGACGCTTACACCCTGAGCAGACTCTCCCGTTGTTTTTGACAGCAGTGGAGCCAAGCAGAGTTACAGGTGAGTCCATTATTTCTTTCTTTGTATTTATTTAGTTTTGTATATATTTTGGGGGGGGAAGTAGAGACATATACATGGAGAAAATGACTAAATGAGTTTTTACTTTTGCTCTTTCTTGGTCTCTCTGTCTAATATTTTGTGTTAGTTGGTATTTGTCTTGTTGGGACTTTTGTGGTCCCAGTAAAAGTAACCCCTTTGTAGTTAGTTTGGGACCTACTGAGATGTGCAAGTCAGGTAGGTAGAGATGAAAATGGTAGCTCTGCAAAGCTACTTGGAACATACAACTGAGGTGCTTAGAAACAATGTGTAGAAATAGTGACTCTGTAAATCCTGAGCCCTAGGTTGAACTTCCTCACTAGGCAACTGCAGAGTCAGTGCTGGTAAGCTTGCTGCATGGCTAAGCAGACACACCAGATTGCAGCCTGTCTGTGGGCAGGCCCACCACAAAGGGAGAGCCCAGAACTGTGACTGTGCCTCCCATGCCCAGTTCCTTGTCTCAAAACAGAAGCAGGAATGAGGAAGTGAAGAGAGGGCCAGGAGTGTTCTTGTAGGGAAATCTCTATATGAAAACACAAAGAGGAGGTAAAGTGTGTTCTGGTGACTGATCTTTTGTTGGCCAGTTGGTCTGTATGGATGTTTTTCTCTTTTTCCTCTTCTTCCTCTTCCTCCTTCACCTCTGTCTATCTCTCCCCTTTGTATCCTCTGTCTCTTCTCTCTCTCCCAATCCCTTGGTTGGTTCTTCTGTCTTTGTATATAGCACACAGCAGGAAAGACTCAACAGGACCACTGCAAGTCTTCTGTTTTCTTGTAAAATATAATGAAGTTGAAACCTTTGGCCTAAGAAGAAAAAGGAAATATGTGCCACTCAGTTTGTATTTCTGATTAACAAATAAACGGGTATTTCCTATGGTTATGTCTGTATCTCGTGTTTCTTCTCTCATTCTCTTACTTTATGACCCAGAGTTGGGAAGGGGAGCCTGTAGTGGGGGTCATGTACACAGGTATTGGGGACATTGTGGTTTTTCGAGGTTCTGGAGTCTTCTTCAGGTAGAGCTGGAGTTAGCTTCCTGAAGCTCTGGGTTGAGTTGGGGAGGGAACTCAGAAAAGGACAGGGTGTTGTTGAGGTTGTCATTTCACATCCCATTGAAAACACTCATAAACTCATATTTTCTAAACTGTTTTTCTTCTTTGTCAAAGCATTTACTGCTCCCTCAGCATCCCTGCTGTTCCATGCCTTTAGGCCTATGGACACACTGTCTGCTCTGCCCAAAATGCCTTTCCTTTCTGCTGTCTCTGGGAAAATCCCAGGAGTTTTTCAAGGTCTCGCACCGAGGCAGTTATCCTGGTGAAGACTCTTTCTTCTTCTAACTTCCATTGAGTGTTCTTTACATGCACTGAAAGCACAAAGCATTCCACGAGTATGAGTTGTTAATAAGGTTTCTTACATGCCAAAGATTATGAGCTTTTTAAGGGCAGGAACTGTGTATGTTAGCATAGGACCAATAACTAGAAGGAATCAAACAGATTTTTTCTTTTAGTTGGTTTTTTTAAACAACTTGACTGGGACCTGCTTGGAGTAACAGCGTGGATTCAGAACTGACTTGGGGGAATTTCTGATGAGAGCTAGGGGTGACTCATCAATCCCTGTCCTCACAGTCTTTCACTTTGTATTTTCCCATCTTAACCTCATAGCCACAGGATCTGGTCTTAAATCCCTAGCTGTCTCTTCCTCACTTGCCTGGTAGGAGCCCAGGATTCCCCTGTGGGTGAATGTGGCTGGAAATATCAGCTCTGTCTTATTATTTCACAACATATTTGAAGTAGCGAGATGTCTTTTAAGAGGACACTAGTTAATGAAGCTGAAATTTCAGAAAAGAGTCATAGAATGGGGTTGCATTTATCAGCCTGCAAGATCACTTGTTGCAACAGGTTATCACAACTTCTAGCAGACTTGTTTGGGATCCTGCTTTGTCTTGAAGGTAGTGTTGTGAAGCGGGGAAAAGTGTAGACTTGGCGATAGAAGGCCAGTTCCAGTCTTAGTTCTGCCTGTGTGTTCTTAAGACTTTACTTTGTATTTAAGTCCTGCCCACAATAGCAGCTGAATGTAGGAGTTGCCAGTGCTTCTAGGCTCCCTTGGCAGACAGAAATATAGTCAAACATATATTTTTACACATAAACACATATCTGTCTGTCTCTCCCAGAAGCTATGAATTTATACTGATTTTCCTGATTATAATCCAGTATCGCTGGTTGTTTCTAGCTTTCCTATTTTCATAGTGGGACTTTCTTTTCTCTGCTAATTTGTTTACTTGTCTGTTCACAACTCTAGTGTGTTACTGTTACCCACTAGGCCAGTTGTCTTCTTGGCCAGTGCTGCTGACCCGCACCTACCTGAATTGCTTGAGAGTCTCTCCATGCCTGGGGGTGCTGACTGAGAGTCCCCCCTTCTATCTAGTTTGTTCTCTTATAAGTGTAATTTAGGAGAAAACTTTTTTTTTTGTAGGCCTAGAGAATTCTAAAGCAGTATGTGTTCTTGCTGGCTCAGCCCACTCGGCTTCATTAACAGGTACGTACCAGGTCTTCCATGGAATGACAAACTATTCACAATTCCATATGTTACTGCTTGAGTGGAGCTGTTGACCTACAGAGGGAAGGTCTTTGAAGCCAGAATTCTGGTGCCACTGTTGGTATGATCTTAGGCAAATTACCTTTCTGAGGCTATCTCCTTCTCTGTAAGATGCATAGTGGTTAGTTGTTGGAATTAAGTATGAGGATACATGCAAATCACTCACATGAAACATAGGCTCACTTCCTTTTCCCCTCAGTTCTTTTCTCAGTTTATATAAGAAGGACAAGAATATCTTCTTTTTAAGGTAGTTGTGATGGTCAGATCATGTGGTCAACAGTAAGTTTATGTCCCCTTGTAAGTTATCCCTGTAGACTACTGCTGCTTAATAGTGGGATTATGTTCTGAGAAATGCATATAGTCTTGGACTATACCTGATGGTGTAGTCTACCACGTACCTAGGCTGTATGCTGTATACCATTGTAAATGTGGTCTCTTGTTGACTGAAGTGTAATGCGATACATGACTGTATAACATATTGTTATCTTATCCAACTAATCCATCTCCATGTCTAATATGACTGAACTCCCCTTTTAGCAACTTACTCTCAAGCTAACTTCTTTCTTTTTTTCTTTCTCTCTCTCTCTCTCTCTTTCTTTCTTTCTTTCTTTCTTTTTTCTTTCTTTCTCTCTCTCTTTTTTCTTCTTTCCTCCCTCCATCTGTCCTTCTCTCTCTCTATTCCCTCCCTCCCTTCCTTCCTTCCTTCCTGCCTTCCTTCCTTCTTCTTTCCTTTCTTCCCTGTCTTTCTTTCTTTTTTTGAGACAAGATATTGCTATGCACTTGAGGCCGGCCTTGAACTCTTAGTGTTCCTCCTGCCTCTGTCTCCCATCTGTTTCTTTCTAATCCATTTATGTCTCTCTTCTCTATCTACCTTTTTTTTACTTATATATTTCTCTACCTTTCACATTTCTATCTTGTCTATTTCTGTATATATCTGAGCCTTTCTATCTTTCTCTAATCTGATATTTTTATACATTTCTCTAATTAACCTCTCTATTCTGTTTCTTTAGTCAACCTGTTTTTCTGTCTAATTTGTTTTCCCTTTCTGTTTCTTGGCTGTCCTTCATGCACCCATCCATTGATGTGTCCAGCTAGTGCAGTGTAAACTTTCCAGTGACTTTTCCTTAGGAGGAATGGAACATTTTCTTGAAAGCCTTTTCTTTGGACCTAGATTCTCCTGAGCCCTGCTGGTAGGGGTAGATTGGAGTCTATATTGCCCAGAGATTTACTTTGGTAAGGTCTCTCACACAGAGTTGAATGTATTCCATTTTTTAAGCAAAGAGGAGAGACTTTCATACTTGGTGTTTTCAGTGTTTTAAGAGGAAATTCAGCTGTACATGTAACATAAATAAATTAATGGCATCATGCTTTCTTCCATGTCAAAGTTACAGTGCAGTCCAACTGAGGTGCTGTTGTTTCCAGAGCACCAGAGTCGCAGTGTGAAAGTTTAAATACTTTACAAATCCTGAGCTACAGATAATTTATTGTTTAATGAGTTTAAAATAACCAGCTAATGAAAGGAGCACCTACTTTTACCCTGTATCTTACATGAGTGCATTTATGTGTTTGTTAAAAGTGTTGCATGGAAGTGGAAGCCAGCTGTAAGTGATTGTACTGGGCACCTGGTCCCACCTGTCCTTTGACAGAAAGGACTGAAGACATGAGAATGACTTGTTCATGCCTGCAGGCACTGAGGGCATTCTTTCCTGGGAGTGAGGGCAGACTAAGTTATTTTCCTTTGTTCTAATTCATTTAAAATGGCTGACATTATGTCAACTTAGAAATTGCCTAATTGCCCACTAGTGCCAAATTTCTTTAAAAAATCTTTTATTGGTAAATTTATGCCTGATATGTGGCCACTTTTATTATGGCATTTTTTCATACATAGATTTCAAAATTTTCATTGAGATATAACTCGTGAAACTCACCATTTTCAAGTGTCCACTTAGTCATTTTTAATATATTCATAATGTGAATTGGTTTTTGATATTTTGAAAGCAGTTTGAAAATCATCAAGACTAATAGCTCTTGTTTCTTGTTTAGTTCAAGCTATTAGCACATTGGAGTTTGCTCAGTGCTCTTTAGACCTTTTCTCTAGAGTTCTTGTAGATTATGTAACTCTTTGGCATTGCAGCAGAATTTAATTTTACCTGCTGATGCAACAGTGTAATGATCCTCATGTGGAAGACAGTTTGTTTTTCGAAATGATGGTTTAGACACACAAAGGTAAATGAAGGCCTGTTCCATGTACAGGTGTCTTCATCAGAGCATCTTTGCAGCCCTTCATTCCTTGTAGTGGGTTGATGCTTTGCTAAGGGGGCTTCTTTGCCCTGTTGTAAGGGATCCTTATATTTTGCACAGCTTGATAAACTCCAGGAAGGTTACCTTTTCCTGGAGAATGAAATGCACCAAATTTACTACATAGAACTGCAGGATGTCAGTACAGCAGGGTTGTCTGGGTGGTGAGAGGCTTCACTTATGTAAAAACTCATTTTTGAGTTGAGGAGGCAGCAGAAGTCTGGAGTGTGAAGTGATGTGGCCAGTGTCGAACAGTGAGCAGCAGATGGGATTTGAATCCTGGACTCCTGAACCCTGGTCTCATGTCCTTTACTGTTACTGATTGGCTTTCGATCAGTTTTGGGGAATATGCCAGATTGCCCTAGGACAAGCAATATAGTACTGTAAAGTTTTCTTTTAAGGTCATAAAATGTAGTAGAAGCAGAAGACCTGGCTTCTAGTCACCTTATCAGCCATGAATCCTTTTCTAGCCATGTGATCTTGAAAAACCTCATCTTCCAGCCTTGATGCACTTATCTTTTAGAGCAGTGTCATCTGAAGGACATAAAATTTAAGCCACAATTCAAAAGCTAAAAAGAAACAGGTGAAATTATTTTAATAATATATTTTACTTGACTCAGTATATCTAAATGTTAGCATATAATCATTTATGAGCTACACCATCTTTGCAATCCATCTTGTATTTTCACTTGTAACATCTGTTTGGGCTAGCCACATTTCAGTTCTTGGGTAGACACACATGGCTAATGACTGCTGTATTGGTCAGTATAGCAGAATTTTAGAATGTTAGAATTTGGGACGTTAATGAGCAATTCTGAGTTTTAAACTGATGACACAGGCTAAATTATAGCTATGGCTTCATGTTGTTCGATTGTCATCTAAAAAAACACATTTGGACTTGAATGCCTGTTCGATAGGTGTGCCACAGTTCCCACCAATTGCTCTTATTACTGGTGTCATCAGTCCTATTGTCTGCTCCTCTATACCAACTACCCTCCCTCCCAGTATTCAGCTGGAGAAACTGAAGTAGAGAGAAAGTGATTTGCCCAAGGTCAATAGCTAGTTAGCAGATCCAGAAATAGAAGCCAGAGTCACTTGACTCTGAATTTGCTTTTTTTTCCTATTAAATCACAAAGTCAGTCATTTCTGCTTATATCCTAGGCTTATTGTAAGGTTGAAATGAGCCAAAGTGCTATGCAGCTGTGATATGGTAGCATTATATTTTCTGCTGACCAGAGCATACTGTGAAATCATCTATGTTTAGAAGTTTAAGCTTACATTATCTTTTAACCTGTTATTTTAAAATGTTAAAACATATTTTCCTAATGAAAGATCATCTTCTATTGCTGGGACAAAATCCCTGATGTGGACAGTTTAAAGGAGGAAGCAGTTTAGTTTGGCTCACAGTTGCAAAGGTTTCAGTCCATGGTAGGCCGGCTCCAAGGCAGAAACAGCATGGTAGAAGGGCACGGTGGAGGATGGCCACTACCTCATGGCAGCGGAGGTGGAGAGAGTGAAAGAGTTGGACAGAGGGGGCAGAGCCCTGAGGTGGTCCCCAAGGTCAGACCTTCATGACCCACTCCCTTCAACAGGGGCTGTCGTCCTGCGTCTTCATCACTGTCCAGTAACACCACTGAATTATAAATAGGTCAGTGGATTAATCCACTGATGAAATTACAGCCCTCATGGTCCAGTTGCCTTGCAAAAGCTGGCACCTCTGTACACAAGACAAAATTAGGAGACACTTAAAACTGAAACTGTAACATAGGCATATATTTTAAAAATGTAGAAAATAAGATGCCTCATATAGGTTGAATGTTAAATGGATATTTATTGGATGAAAAAGCGAAGAAAAATAATCACAAATTCTTTTTTAAACTAAGAAAATGTGATCTTGTTTCCTATGCATAGAATTTTTATAAATCTTACATTTTATTGTGGAATACACAAATTTTTTATTCTGCTTGGCCCTGCTGAACATTGTACCATAAGTATAAAACAATTTCTTTTAACCACTTCTTTTTAGATTTGTGGTTTTTTTTTTTTTTTTTTTTAAGACTGTGTGTTTTTAACCACTTTGAACTAATGTTCCTTTCTTTGCCTCTTGTTCCCTCCTGTCTAAGACGCGGGAGCGCTGTATGTCTGGGGCAGTAATAAGCACGGGCAGCTGGCTGCACAGGCTGCTTTCCTTCTCCTGCCCCAGAAAGTAGAAGCACACTGTTTTCAGAGCGAAAAGGTCACAGCTGCCTGGAGCGGGTGGACCCACCTGGCTGCTCAGACAGGTGAGTGCAGCAGAGAATGTGGGGTTCGTACGAGCAGTTGGGGTACAGCTGTCTCAAGCTCTTAATCCTTGGGATGAAGATCTTCTGATGTGGGATCTAGTCAGCCAGATATGTCTGCACCAAAAGGCAGCTCTGGATGAAGCTCTGGCCCTAAGAGGCCGCGAGGCTTTGAGAAGCGTTCCATGAGCACCCAGAAACTTGTCTAGGTTGTTGGGAGTCCTCGTCTTGTTATGCCAAAGAGATGATGCTCTTTGCATTTCCATTTGAGTCTAAATTAGAAGCATTAGAAGATGTTAAACCTAGGGCAGATTTTACAACTGGAGCAGGAACATTATTTTGAATTATAGCTGGCATGATAATCTGATTTGGATTTTTATTGACCCTAATAAATGAGGTACCATGATTCGGACCTCTCATATTTGCTCAGATGCTGCCATGTCATGTCATACGGCTTTTGGCATCTTCATGTTTACTGAGTCTTCATCTGTTTCTCATCCTTCTATTAGGGTGGGTCTTTCCTGGCCTTCCCATCCCTGACTTTATTCTCCAATTTTGTTTATGGCCTCTTTTCATCCCTGATGTCTGAGAGGTCTAGCTACCTTACACAAAGTCCCCCAGACAGCCGATTTATAAATCTTAAAAGATCTATTATCATGCTGAGGCCTTTTGAACTTCAGGGTTTCTCAGAGGTCCCCTGGCCTGCTCTTATCCTGCCTGCCAGCTTCATATCTATCTCTAGTTCCCAATTACTTGGTGACTGTTGTTCTAGGAGTTTTTGGCTTTTGCAGGTTTTCAGTGGGCATCGGTTATCTTTGGTAAGCCACACATACTACGCATTTGCACATGCTAGCATAGACCTGTGAATATTCAAGTGTATAATGTTTTTAACTGGTCTTTTAAAAAATTTTACTATCACTCTAAACCACATCCTATATAACAAAAGATGTATAATATCATTTCTATATCACCACTTTGTAGCATGGAATAAGGCAAGTGTGTCATTAGTTTGGAGGAAAAATCATGTCTTTCCTCAAAGACGTTCACACTGCTAGAAGAGTGGGTCCATCTGGAGGAGCTTTTCTTTAAGCAACTCACAAAGCATAGTTGTTGATAACAGTTTTTTTCTCTCTAGATAATAATCTCTGTGAGGGAAACAACCATATTGGTCTTGTTCATTTCTGTGTCTCTGCTTCTCAGAGAATGTATGTATTTCCTGTCTCAAATTGTTTGTAGTTAAAAGGGACTAAACAATGCATGTAAGGCAGAATAGACAGAATTTCTGACTTCTTTTCTGAGACTCACTGGTTCACGAACAGAGGCTTTGAACTCAGGAATCCAGTCTAGTCAGTTACTGTTTATTGGGCATCATTGAGCAGTGTGCTGATAAGAGGAGACAAGACATCAGCTACCCTTAGTAGAAAGTGACAGTAGCTTAAGTCTAAGAAAATGGAGACAGATAACTTTTCTACCCATTCACCCATCCATGCGTTCATCCATCCATCTACCCACCCACCCGCCCATCCATCTATCCAGCCAACGAATGGTGATGCACCATGCCTTGTACCAGGTGTAAATCTTGCCCCTAAGGAGCCCACTAGGGGAGACAGACCTGTAATCAAATTTTAGCGCGTTCCAGTATAAACTGTGAACAGTACAGCTAAGTACAAAATGCAAAAGCAGCATAAAAACTAGCAGTTGTCTGAGTAATTAGGTGCCAATAGGTAGGTGTTTCATGGTTAGTCTGCAGAGAATTGCAGTAAGATACACTTACTACCAAACATTAGTGAGTTTAGTTGAGTCTGTCAGTAACTCTGTAACTAGTTATGAGAGACATAAATCTATTGCTTTTTTGAAGCATTGTAACCGATGGTGATTCTCATGTTTGGGCTAGTTGCCCAGCCCTTAGGGTGGGAGGTTGGAACCCACGTCCCTGACACTGTCTGAGTCACTCCAGCTGCTTTGGAGCTCAGCTTTAGGTTTCCACCTCCACTCAAAAGCATGGTTTTTTGGAAACATTTCAGCTGTTTAATGAACTTGTTAATTCAGATCGCTTGTTTATGTACATTGCCACTTTCCCCTTTCTCTGAAGTCCAGAGTGCTTAAAGCTGGGATGTTTGAGTGTCCTGCTTATACTGAATTGTGGGTAAATGGCAGCCTTCTGCTATTTGATTCACCAGTTTCGTGTTCTTTCTAGCAGCAGTGGAAGCCCTGGCCCTGGCCTGATGTCGTTGAGAAGAAACACCCAGGGCTTTCACTTAATCAGACCCAGCTGCTTTCATAACAGGAACAAGATTTCCTTACAGTGTCAGAAGCAGCTCATTAGTGGAACAAGGAATTATTTGACTCTAGTTGTTTTCACAAGCTCCAGTGGTGAATTGTTTCTGGGATGCACAGTACTTAGAGGCTGTAGCACCCCAGAGGCTCTCAGTCTTATCTGGAAGGCATTAGTTGTGTGATGTTGCTTAAAATATAAATTATCACATCGGTATTGATCATGGTAACTATACATCTAGCCAGACAGATGGGCTGAATAGGATGAGAAAAAGGGAGAGCACTTTGCTTTTCCATTTTTTCTGTCTCTAGACCAGTGTTTCTCAACCAAAGATGATTTTGTCCCCTAGGGGACATTTGCAGTGGCTAGTGACATCTGTGGTTCTTATACTGTGGATGTTACTGGTGTCTAGTAGGAAGAGGTCAGAGATTCCGCTGGACATCCTACAGTGCATCCCCTTCCCGACATTATATAGCTCCAGGGTTAGTGGTGTCAGCTGAGGATTGCTGCTGAGATGGCATCCTCAGCAGTAGAGCCTCTGCTTGGGCCTTTGTGTGCTATCAATATAAGTTCACTCATTGTCTGTATGGGGACCTGGGATGTGCTTTCTGCTCTCCCCTCTCAGGCATCTGGTACCTACCTGCAGTGTTTGGAATGGAAAAATACTTTTCTGTGTTAGTCAGAGGCACTTGGAAAGAGTCCAAGAGAACCTGTTCTAATCTGAGAGAGCTGGCAAGGGTACCTGTGTCTCAGGCTGTGGAGCTGCATTCTAGAAACCTTTCCCAAGCTGCTTAATGTCCCTGATCATTGTTCTCAGGAACTTCATGGGACTCCTGGGTGACTTTATCCAGGCTCAGTGACCTGCAGCTGTCTCATTTGAGATTCATGATTTCCTGGCCGGAGGCACTTGTAGTGAGAGGTAGGTGGCAGGTCTGGGTGTTTTCCTAGTGACCTTGATAGAGTCTCTTCACCTGTCTAGATCCCAGTTTCCTCGTCTCTCAAGTGGGATATTAAATCTTACCTATGTTCTGCACAGAGTTGCTGTGAGGTTCCAGGGAATGAATCTGTGAAAATATTCCAATAATTTTAAAATGTGTGTATAAGTGGTGTTCTTCTGAGGTTAGGGTATGTAAAAGTAAATTCAGGAGTCACTAGTTACTTTTGGAAAGACTTCATTTTGGCAGAGGCTTTGCTAAATTTGAGACATAGGAGCTTCAGGGCTCAGGAGGTGGCCAGCAATGTGCTACTCAGTATCCTAATCTGATAGGCCAGGTTTCCTAAAGTCTTTCACTCTCATGCAGCGAGCAAGAGGCTTTTTCACATTGTCAAAAAGCTGGAAGATCTCTGTGGCTTTATAGGTAATTTCCCATACTGATCCTTTATAGTCCTCATCTCAGTTTGTAATTGTATGTATGTGTTTGAAGTCTCAGTTTTTAATGTCTAGACAGTAAATTCTGGGAGAGCAGTGTCTGTTCATGGCTGTGTCCCTTGGCACATAATAGATGATCAGCTAAATGCCAAGTGAATAAACAAATGGCAAGGGAGAGAGAAGCGTGAGCTTTGAAATCAGGCAGGCCATGGTCCAGTCTCAGCACTGCTGGCCTATTGATTGTGTGGCGATGGCAGCTCCACTGCTCCCCATATCCCTCATCACTGCTGCACTCGTCACTTTTGTTCTCATGACACCATAAACTTTTTCTTTGTGCCTTTTTAAACTAAACTATTGTTTGATTAAATCTCCTTCCCACTGGACTATAAGCTTCATGAGGGCAGGGGCCATTTTGGTTTTGTGCACCATTGTGGTCTCAGTTGTTAGCAAAATACTAGGCACTTAAGAGGTAGGTACTTAACACATGTTGAAGAAATAAATAAACCTAACTGCTCTGAATGTTTCCTCATTAGGAGAATGGAGAAATAATTGCTGACCATGTGTAGATTACATGTGATGATATATATATGTGTGTGTGTGTGTGTGTGTGTGTGTGTGTGTGTGTATATATATATATATATTTTTTTTTTTTGGTACTGGGAATCGAACTCATGACCTCATGCTTGCCAGGCAGGCGCTGTGCCACTGAGCTATATCCCCAGCCAAATGTGATGATGTATTAAAGCAACCAACATGAGACTGGGCTTGTGTGTCTACTCAGTACGTGTAACTTCCTACGCCCTTTTGAAATCATCAAAGCTATCTGGAGAGTGGATGCTCTATTTCTTTTCTTTCCAGGCGTGGGCTCTGCAGGACTGGATGTGCATACCTCTGGACTGGCAACAGGTGGATTCAGGGCAGTCCTGAGAATACAGAAAGATCAGTGCTTATGAATGTTAAGTGCTGGTGATGGATGATTTATTAGAATTTCAAGATGAATGACTTTCCACAAGATCCAAATGTTAATGTGGAGCTGGTCAGAATGTCTAGAATCTGGTTGCTTTCTGGATGCTGGAAGCTTTCCCTGAACCACACAGTAGCCCAAAGTACCTTGTGGTCTCACAAAGGATATAGATTGAAAAAGTGAAAGCAAACAGAGAGTCCTTTGACATTCTTTGCTTTTCTTCAGTGTCACTTCGGAAAGTCCTAGAGTCTCGAGAGTTTTAGAGAATAAAAGGAAAAAGCATCTTCCTCACTTGGAAAATGAGAAAATAGAAACTAAGACTAGAGAAAATGACTTTGTGGCAGCATCTGTGCTAGAAGTCCAGTTCTGCTTTCTAGTGACTTTCCCTATTCCCCACTATCTTCCTGGTTCTTGGTCATGTGCTTTTGATGGGGATATTTTTATTGTCTTATTTCTCTAAAGAGAGGAATTACAAGTAGCCACTTTTTTCTTCAGGAGTCACAGACCAAGAAGTATTTTACTGCATTTGATGTCTGAGCATTAGTGAAATCCAAGCTTAGCCATTGATTCACACTAAACAAAGTTTATAAATACACCTAATGCTGATTTTTCTGTTTTGAGTCCAAGATCCTTTCTAGAATAGGGTGACAGTGTACATTACTCCTCTTTCTTTGGGACCACATATGAAACCTCAACTGAACTCAGGGAGCTTCTGATCTCATGGGCTCTATTTAAAGCAGGTGCTTTGGAATTCATGATGCTTGTGCTTTAGAACTTTGACCCCTCTCTGGTTGAAAGTCAAACTGAAATTGACTGACTGTTTTGAAATGGATAGTTTTGCTTATTATTAAAGGAGTTAGTTTTTGTCCTGTAACCCTTAGAGGGTCAGCACTGATGGGAACTTCGAGGTCGTCTGGCCCAACAGCATTATGTTGGAGATGGGTAAAAAGAGACCGGAGGCGGCAGAGAGTTAGTGAAAGAGTGAGAACGCAGGTCCCTCGACTCCTACTCAAGTGCTCGGCCTCTCGAGTTCTCCCATACGAGGAGGAAATGTGAATGATTTAACCTAGTTAAACCCAGGGGCCTATGCAGGAGTGTTTGCTTATGTACAGGGCGTTCTCCTGCAGGGCAACCCTGACTGTCACTGACACATGTAGTCACCGGTTCCTTTAATGGACATGTGTGTGGAGTAGAAACTGGGAGGCAGTATCAGGAGGCTGTGCTGGGACTCATAGAGGCAGCTGCATCTCCGTTTATGATAATCCCGCAGTCTTTAGCCCTATAAAATGCTTTTTCTCTTACTTTCTATATTGATGTTATTATGCTTACTTCACAGATGAGTCCCTGGTGGGTTGATTGCATTGCCCTGGTTAATACTAGCAGAACTGAAACTTGAGCCCAGTCTTTTGCTCCCAAGCCTACTACTCTGCACTCAAGTTATATGTACATCAGAATGTTTTACTTTATTAACTAAGCGTCTTTTATACTTTAAAGCTCTTTCCCAACTTTTGTCAGTGATACTGGATTCTTGCAAGCAATGAGGAAGGTGATTCTTAGTTACCTTTGTTCCTTCAACAGGTATTTGTTGAATGCTTGCTTGTGTGTATGTAGCTTTATGCTGTGGAAAGCAGGAGGTATGAGATACAGAGTTGCCCTCAGGAAGCTTGTGTTTGGATGAACAAATTAAATCTTCAGCAGAAGAATAAAAAGAGTGTGGCATCGGACTAGGGGAACGGCCCAGGCACTGAGGGCTCTCAGATTTCAGGAAGAGGGGCCAGTGTGGGCAAGACTGGTCAGGGGAGGGCATGAAATTGCAGTTGGGCTTCGGGAAGGTCACATTCTCTTAGGTGGAGAGTTTGAGTTGGTTCTGTCGTTTTCTCTTTGTCCTCTGGCAAAGCACTAAACTCTCTGGCTTGCTACTCCCATCTGGCCAACAGGCTCTTATAGGCCTCATAATCATCTTTACAGGCCATTCCAGCCCTGAAATTGAATCCTGTAAAACGAAACTGGTCTGAGAAATAATCATAGATATGTTCAGAGATTCATTGCAGCCTAATTTAGAATGACAAAAAAAGAACTCGAATCAAATGAAACTGAAAGAAAATTAGTTAAGTAAATTATGGTACAGCTTTACATTGGAGTATTATATAGTCATTAAAGATAATGTTTTAGAAGGATGTTAATCACAGAACAGCATGTTCCTAGGGTAGTAAGAAGAGGGGGTCACAATAAATTACTATAATTATAGGTCCTAATTTGTTTTTTAAAAGTTTGCATAGAAGAGACTAGAAGACTAGAAATATACCCTAATATTATCTCTTATTGGTGGGATTATGAATAAATTTTCTTTTCTATGCTAAGTATGTAATTTGCAGTCTGATTTTGTCCCCCATAAATATTGTTTTAGAGCCATTAAAATGGCTCATCCCTCCTTCCTGGCGACTGGTCCTTTGCTAGCTGTTCCTGGATTGATGTCCTTGATGAGTCTTTTCCATGGGCCTCAGTTAAGAGGTCACATGGAAAAGAAGCAAGGGAGTGGAGCAAGAGGCAGGAGAGCAGGCATCTATTTTTGGCTCAGTCATGAGTCAGCCTGGTGACCTTGAGCAAGTGTGCCAAACGTCCCTGAGCCTTGGTTTCCTCATCTGAAGGGGAGGTGGAGGTCATAGAAGGTCTTTTGAGTGCCAGAATATCCTTGCTCCTAAAAATGAGGGGTTTCTGCACTGTTGCAGAATCAGCTGAGTAGCTTCATTCGTTCCTTCAGCCTGGCCTCCTTGCTTTTTACCTCTAGCTTCTCCACAGTTGATCTCTGCTGTTGAGAGTTGAGGATGGGATGCAGTGGGAGTTCAGCCAAGGTGTTCTGGGGTTAGGGAGTGTAGTGTAGTGACTGTGTTATACCACTAGAGGGAAGCATTGTTCGACCACGTTCCCCTTCCTGCCTTACTTGCTCTATCTGCAGGGAAAGAGTAGCCTTGATTTTTTGTGGGTTTCAGATTCTAGCATTTTAGAATTAGAAGGACTTTGAAGATCATCCAGTAGAGCTTCAATATGTTGTAGATGTGAGAAGACAGAACAGGCAAGTGGCCTCCTGAAAGTCAGGCTCTGTTTTTTCGGGGTCTGCCTTATAGGATGCGCAAGATGGCTGCAGACACTGCTGAGGTGTGGTCAGTTGCATCCTGAGAGAGTGAACATGTCCTGTGATTGTGCAGGATCCTAAGGAGTCTCACTGTGTGCAGCTTTACTGATCTTCTCTGCCGGCTGCTGAGAGGCCTGGAGATAGAGAAGAAGCCCTGACCTGAGGAGCTCGTGTCGGTTGGGGGGTGTGGGGAGATGTGCAAACCCAAGGTGCTACCCCTGGGTGTCTTCACAGATGGTATTCTGCGGAGCCTGGGATCCATGCGGTTTGTGGCAGTGGTGTGGAGGCTGCTGTGCAAGACCTGCAGGTGGTCCTGTGAATGATAACCTTCAAAGTTAATGAGTACTCTGGCACCCCTCATTTGTTTTTGCATTGAATTTCTGTAGCAGTACTGAAACTATTTGTGTGCCATGCTTTACCTTTTTTTGAAGTTTGTGAGGAATCTGGAGAGTTTGTTTCCCATTTTCCAAAGGCTTTGTTTCCTGGGCCCTGGGCCGACTTTATTTTTGGTTTGCAGGTGCCCACCAGCCTTAGGCATTGTGGCAAAATGGAATTGTGCACAGGGCTGGGAGCTAGGCAGCTGTGTGACCTTGGGCAAGTTACTTCCTCTCTTTTTGGTGAGGGAGGTCAGTCCCTCAGGTGCAGTTGTTTCATCTCTGCCAGAGAGAGGGGAAGATATGGCGTTATTTTTGGCTTTGTGTTTGGTAGTAATTACCCACTGATCTGTGGTCTGGAGAAATGCAAGGTGTGTCTACCTGAAGCAGAAGCAAGATTCACCCTTTGAAGTGGGTGCATTCCTTAAGGGATTTGCCTAGGGCTTTGCTAAAGCCAAGTGCAGTAGGGCCTGCAGGGCCACCAGATGGCAGCAGTGGGCAACCACACAGCTTTGCGGGGATGAGGTAGGAGCAGAATTAGCAAGGTCAGAGGGGAAAGGACCTTAATACTTGATAGGCTTGCTTGTAGGAGGAATGGAGATTGGTGTGGTCTCTTCTGGCTGCCTCACAGCACAGTGAGGAGACAAGAGCCTGGCCTCAGCCCCTAAGCCAGAGATGGGATGTGACGGGGATAGCCTTGGCCCTGATTTCTTTGAGGGTCTGGCCCTAAAGATTTCCACCATCCTACCCATGTCAAGACCAGTGTCCCTTGTCTTTTCTTTTTGCTGCACTCTGCTGTGACCAGCCCTCTCCCTTCCTAGTTCTGTCCTAGGCCAAGGCCTCCCATCAGGCAATGTTGTGATGGCTAGAGGGTCATCCTTCAGCCCCCAGACCCAACAGATGGGTAAGCCCAGGCCTTGCCAGAGGCATACTGCACTAAGGTGTGAGTTAGCATAATTGGCTGAACAAGCACAAAAGTGTTTTTTAAATTTTCAAGGGAGCTATCTTGGGACAGGGGGTTAGTGTTTGTCAAGCCCTTACCATGTACTAGGTGTTCTGCCTGGTACTGCTGCTCTAGGCGTCTCATTATCCCCTGGTGTAGAGTTTGCTTTTTTTGCACTGCTGGAAGGACTGAGGCTCAATGGCTACGTGGCTTGTCCAGATAATACAGGTAGTGAAGCAAGCCAGGCATTTGAACCCCGCTGTCTGGTGTCAGAGCTCGTACTCATTTCCTTGTGCTGCCTCTCCTCCCAGTGAGCTCACTGTAAGTGTAGCAGGTAACTCTTATTAGTCCGTTTGGGCTACTGTGACAAAACACCATAGACTGGGTGGCTTGTGAAACATAGTCTGGAGCTTGGATAGTGCTAATGAAAGCACTGACAGATCTGGGGTCTGGTGAGGTCCTCTTCCTGGCTTGTAGGTGAACCATGCAGTTACCATGTGGTGGAAGGGGTGAGGGAACTCTCTGGGGTCCCTTTCACAAGGGCACTAATCCTGTTCACAAATGTCCTACACTCACGACCTAATCACCTTCCAGAGGTCTTACTTCCTTACACTGTCACATGTGTGTTAGAATTTCAGCATATGAATTTTGGAGAATACGAGCATTCAGTCTAACAGATTCCTGGATTTTAGGGCAGGAAGGAACAAATATTTTTTGTCTCTTTTCCCTGGTAAAAGCTCCTGGGGGAAAGAGGTCTTTGAAGCAGTACCTAACAGAGCGGGCTTTATGGGCCGGGTTAGGAAGTGGTGGCCAGGAAGCCCTGAGCATTTCCCTCTCTGTGCCTGTGTTCTGGGTGTCCCTTGCAGTGGGCATGCTCATCTCTCTGATACCCACAGAGCTATTGCTTCACTTCCTTTGGTTCCTGCCCAAATATCACTCTTCACACTGTGCTCTCTGCCCTGCTTTATTTTTTATTATAGCAGTTTTGGCTGCGTGATGTAATACTGTGACTTATTTACCTATTTGCCACTCTTTTCGCACTGAGCATAAGCCCCGTATGCGTAGAGACCTGGTCCACCTGGTGCATGCCTGGGTCCCCCTGGCGTGGTGGAGAGGTGGCCTCTGGCATCGCTGCTGGTGGCATGGAATAGCTGGAGCTATTGGATGTGGAGGCCGTGCCTCTGAACTAGTAGTACCCAAGTGACCCAGCTTATGACTCTGCTTTCTGCCCACCTTCTTGGAGAAGGCTGGGACAGGGAGCCTCAGCTCCTGAGGTGAACATTAATGCTTGGGGTCCCAGGGCTTTAAGGCCAGCACTGGTCCTGCCTGTCTCCTGGCCTTGCCTTAGCTCCTTGGCTTCTCCTCTGTCTCTGGAGAGTGGGGCTGCTAGCTGTACTTCAAGCTCCACTCAGAGGACTGAGTTTCCTTTCAGGGAGTCCTCTTTCCTGGTGGGATTGATTTGTTCCAGGAGCTCTGTAAAAGTGAGCATTAAGTGACCAGCCTATAATTTTGCCATCATTTTTAGGTTCTTGGCAGATGACACTGTGTCTGCCCTTTCTCAGGGGACCTTGCCTGTCCTACAGGGACTCTCACATATCGTAGTGACAGCCAGTTCCTTAAAGTGCTCTCAGCATGTGCCAAGAGGAAAGTGGCCCATTTTGAGGAATTTTGGAGGAATCAGCTCTTTCTCCATCTGAGAGTGACTTTCTACCATGGGAGGAACCTTAGTGTGGCCAGAAGAGCCCTGATGAGCTAGGTCCAAGTTCTAATCTCCCTCTTACTGACTGTGTGTAATTGGACAAGTTATTTAACCTCTTTGGGCCTGAATTTCCTTGCCCATGGAGTAAGAATCATAATCCTTAATATTTTTCAGTCCCACAGGGGTATAGTGTGTCATTTATTTCCGAGCCCTTCCTTCCCCTCTTCACTGGATTTTGTTTGCTACATATTTGCTCTCTAGGAGGCAGTGACAAGAGGGCATCACGGGCCGAGGGAGTAGAGCAAGCCGTGGCAGTGGTGAATGCACACTCATAGTCTGTGTGACCTGGTTTTTCTCATGGGGAACCTGACAAAGGGAGGAGACTGGAAACATTTGCGTATAAAGGAAGTGGGTCCTTGTGAGCAGGGAAGGAGCTGTTAGAGGTTTCTGTGAGGGACCGAGTGTGATAATCATGAGCGCGAGAGGAAGGACCTTGACTGGGTGGCTCCTGTGCCTGCTTGCTTTCTGCTGCCGATCTGACCTCTGTGGCTGAGGGTGAGCTACCCTGCATCCTCCAGGGGGTGCCTTCCTCCAGGGGCTGGGCGGCCATTGGAATCCATGAGCGAGTGAGGGTGGGAGGTGCCTGGCTCTTTGGTTTATCTGCCAGTCACTTGGGCAGGCATCATGCTACCTTTCCTCTTGCGGCATTTAAAGGCCTTAGAATGAGCAACTTTGGGGCTTCCCTGTGTATCACCCTGAGAAGGTAGAGGTATGTGAGGAAAGGATTGCTCAGTTTATAAAGAACATACTGTGTGCTGGGCATTTTGCCAGTGCTCTGCAAACATCACCTATTTAATCCTACAGACCTTATGCCAAGTCAGGCTCACTCCCATCTTACATAGGGGGAAGCTGGAGAGAAGGTAAGAGATATGGACCCGTGCAACCTAGTTACTTCGCTTCTCTTGGCTCAGTGTGAAATAAGGGTCAGTATCACCTTGCAGCTGTGAGGGCGAGGATCAAAGATCGTGGATGCAAAAACACTTCATAAACTGGAAAGTGCTGAATGCCGTGGCAGGAGATCATTAATAGTATTGCTCTTGGCCAGATTCTTACTCAGAGCTTTGCTTGGGCCTCCCCTCCCTGGGTTGGTGGAAGGTTCTGACCTTTAGTTTCTCCTCTGTGTGCTTTCTCCTCCAGCCAGCCTGGGATTCAGGGCTTTGCTCATCACTCGTCTCTGTTTAGCTCACAGGTAAAAAGATACCTTTCATTTTTAGGAAGTAATCCTATAGTACAAAAATTAATATCCAAGTAAGCTTATTTTTAGCCATCTTGGTGAAAATAATAAGTCACAGACTTTTGAAGCTGTAATGGACCATCATATCCTTACTTGGAATTTGAGACAACAAGCCTGGGGAGAGGAGATGATTTGTCCTCATGGTCCCACAGCGAGTGGGTGGCAGAACCAGGGGTCTCTTATCTGGGGACTTTCCATTGCCCACATTGCCCCTTTAAAGAGAGATTTAAAGTGCTTTGTTTTCTTTACGGAGGAAGAATCCAGTTTAATAAATTTCATTATCCCAGCCCCTTTATGTAACAGGGCTGTTTCCGGGTCCTGGCAGATGGTCCATAGTAACAGTGCTTTGCTGATTTCGTTGGAGCTGAGCCTATGAAATGAAAACTCTTGAGCAGCAGATGCCTCTCCCAGCCCTGGCCGTGGAAAAGTTGGCCTCTCCAGAAGGCAGTGTGCGTTTGCTTTGCTGCTCATGCTTCTGGAGGGATTGAATGTGAACCCCATAGAAGTGGTCTTAAATCATGTCAAGGTTTTACACAGCCACATCAGTTGCGTGGAGGTTCCTGGCATGTGGGTTGCTGCAGAGGGTGCTTATTCTGGGGTCTGAGGGACAAATGGGAGAGGGAACGGAGTAAGAGGGAAATGAGTAGCTGTGGAAGGGAAAGCCAGGCTGGCCCACTTAGACTGGCCATGCTGGCCCTTTGTTTTCCATACCGTGAGGCTGCAGACTCCTAGAGGAGCTATTTGAATGTAACTGCAGTTCCTGTCAACTCCTAGCAGTGTCGACAGTGGACTTTGATGTAAAGCCTCTTCTGTCCCACTTTAAAATTACCAGGACTCAAGTTTCCTGAAGGTCTTCCTTTTCTTGGTGGGTCCTTAAACATAATGGGTTCTCCTTGGTGGTATCTTTTGGTGATACTTACTAGTGACCCAGCAGTGGCAAGTCCCCAAGCCCCAGACAGAGGAGTGGGCATCACTTCCACAGAATCTTTTGGACTGTCCTGCCGCTCAGCTCTCATTGTCCTGGGTCCTCCACTGTGGGGTGTGGGGAGAGTGCTTCCCTAGCAGTGAATGCAGCCCTGTGAGGGCCCTAATTGATCTCTTTCACCCAGCTCTCTTGAAGAACCTGGGACAGTTTCCCAGTGGTAGGTTTGCAGTGAGTTTGAGAGGACATGTCCCAAGAGGTTGGCCACAACCTGGCTTCTTGGGGTGGGCTCCCTCCCTTATGAATTATTTACCCACCCATAATTTGGGAGCAACCTTTATCTCCCTTAATTAAAGATCATAAACAGGGCCTCTCATTTACTGAAGCCAGTTTCTTTGTGGAAGCCATGAATACAAAGAGTGTATCTGGGGGGATCCCTTGGGGTTTCAGACGTGAGACCCTGGCGTCCATACATGGTAGGCAGGTGGTAGGCTTTGCAGGATTCACTGGTCCCAGGGTTTGTTCTGACCCTGGTCCTGCTTCTGTGGGGCTTTAGGAGGTCTGCAGGGGGAGCTGTGTTCCCCTGTCTAGGTGCTGGCATTTTTACAGAAGGATTGTGAAAAGCTTCTCTGTGCAGGCCCAGGCATGCCTGGGAACTGCGACTCTCTCTGGCCTGTGCAGACTCCCAGGTCCCACGGCCTTCAGCACTGGCACTGAGTCATCAGCAGCGGAAAATGTGGTCTCACAACAGTTGGGTGCACTGCTTCCTGCGTCCAGCCTGGTAATTTCACAGCGATTGAAACTGCTGCTGATCTTTCCTAATGGACAGAACCTGAAGGTGTTCTTTAGGGAAAGGGATGGCAGTTCTCGAGAAGAGAGGAGAACCTGGAGGAGACGGGATAAGGATGTGTGTCTGTCCAGTACTGAGCCCTGGGCCTTCCGAGAAGCTATCATCAGAACACAGGCGTTGAGGGCCTGTGTGGTCCTCACCTTTTGCTCTTTCCTACCAAGGAGCTCAGGAAGCCCCTTGGTATGTGGTGAGGCAAGTAGCAGAAGAAGATGAGAGAAGCTGGATTGATGCTTTTCTACAATTTTTTTTTAAATTAAAAAAATTTATTTATTTGACTGATACTTTTTTACAAAGTTGCAGACATGATGATGTACTAGACGACAAAGTGTCCTTAGCTTTGCTTCCGCCTTACTGTTTAACTGTGGGTAAATAAGTCACTTTCTGGGATGACTGAGTAAGAAGTGCTCTGAGGTTTGTTCTTACTCTGTTGATTTGTGAGGCTGAACTGAATGTAAAGAACTCTGAACCTTGTTTCCATAATTTTCTTGAGAATCCAGGACTAGGAACTCTCTCCAGATGAACAGTGACCGCCTCACTGCAGAAGTATCTCAGACTTGATTCCGAGGCCCGATGCTGCCTTCTTTTCCTTCCTCCCCAAGCAGCAGGCAGAGCCTTGGGGAGCAGGGAACTGAGACACTAGTTCTGCCTCTGCCAAACATGTTGTCCGTGGGCAGATCATCCCTTCTTTCAACCTCTTTTCATTTTCTCCAATCAGGGGCTTGCTTCTTCTTGCCTGCACCTGCCCTTCGTGTCCCATCCCCCACCCCCCATCCCCATCTTGAGCCTCCTACTGGCTTTCCTGCAGGATGTAATTCTTAGCTTCAGGAGCCCTGGAGGTGTAGTTTCCTTTCTTGCTGGGAGGGAGAGAAGCAAGATTTTTTTTTATGACATAGCTAAGATTAGGCAGCAGTCTTCCTTTAAAGTGTTATTAATAAGAAGCTAAAAGTGTATGGAGAAGATTGAGAGACATCTGCAGAGGCACTGGCCCTGATCAAGGTTTCTTTCTCGGGATGCCAAGTGGCTTCTACGTGTGACAAGCAGGCTGATGTATTGCTGGACCCCTGACCCCAAGAACTTGACTGGAGAGAGCGCCTGGAGCACAGAACCTTGGTCTAGCCTCTCCTAGTGGCTTTTTGCAAACTGGCTTTAGAGAGCTGTGGTCACAATGTTACTGACACCTGCACTGAGTGTTTTTGTGTTTATTTCTACCTTTTTATTGTGTTTCTGAGAGGTCATTTCATTATCTCTGGTTGAGTTGGCTGAGACTTTCAAGTTTCTTTCTATAAGAAAGATGATCATTGAACATTATGAAATGTATGTATGAAAGCATCACCTAGTACCCCATAAATGTGTACAATTTTTGTGTGTCAATTAAAAAATAATTTTGAAAGAAAGAAAAAGGAAGAAAAGCCCATGGTAAGAGTGATATCTCATCCATCTTTTCTCTCTCTCTCTCTCTCTCTCTCTCTCTCTCTCTCTCTTTCTCTCTTTCTCTCTTTCTCTCTTTCTCTCTTTCTCTTTCTTTCATAAACACTGAGCACCTGCTTTGGGTCAGACCTTATTACAGTTAAATTCTTTTGTATTTGGAGGCTAAAGTAGTTGTTGGCACAGGTCCAAGCTTGGTGCTAGGAGGGCCTAAAAGAAGAGATGGTTGCTCTGCGCAGGAGGTAATAGAGTGTTTTTGGAAGACAGGGGCAATTGAGTGGGGTTTTGAAGGGTGAGGAGGAGTTCTGTAGGTTGGGAAAGGCTGGCCAGTACATGGGCTGGGGACACAACATGACCCAAAGGTTCAATGACACCTTTGACAGAACATCGGTGCTTTACAGGAGGGACAGTATGAAAAGCAAGGGAGCCTATAACTAGGGCTGGGGACTCCTGGGAATTCCTTGTCTCATTTGGAGGAGACATTAGAGAGATTCCCCTTGCTTTTGTCTGGGAGGCACCAACCCTGCATGTCCAGCCGTCCTGATGCCAGCCTGGGGTCCTTGCATGTGCAACCCATCTTGACTCCTATCACCGGTGCCCCAGTCTGGGAGTTAATGAAGTGAGCAGTAGAAATGGAGCAGCCTGTGGAATTCTTGTGTGTTTTGAGACTTATAGGGGGTGGAAGGTTGGGGATTGGATCCAGGGAGCTCTGAGCTATGTTCCCAACCCCTTTTTAAAAAATACTATTTTATTTTGAGCCAGAGTCTCGCTTACTTGCCCAGACTAGCCTTCAACTTTGCATCGTCCTGCCTGGCTGTTTTGTGACCTGATCTTTGCCATACACACCAAGAATGACACTCAGTCCCCTCCCAGCTGGGCTGTCTTTGCTCTTCAAGTTTCAAGCTGCGTGTGACGTAAGTGCAAAGAGAAGCTGGGCCTGGGCACCCTCTGCAGGACAGTGACTCGGGGCAGCAGCCCTGGTGCAGGCCATTGGGCCCTACCCTAGGTCTGCCACTGATAGCTGCTGGCTCTGAGCCCAAGACTTGACCTCTCTCTATGCGTTAATTTTTTCATCTCTATTTTGAGGATTACAGTGCCTACTCATGGGGTGTTTCTGTGGGTTAAATGGGATAATCCATAAAAAGAGTCTAGCATGAACTAAGTGCCCTCAAACATCAGTTATTATTGTCGAAGCTTTGCCACTTACTAGCTCTGTGATTTGGGCAAATCATTTAACCTCTGTGATCTGTTTCTCTGTCTGTGAAATGGGATTCACACCATTTGCGGAGGCTTGATCGAATCATGTAATATAACAACAGAGCCTAAAAGGGTTCTATGCAGTCAGCTTTCAGTAAGTACATTCTCCTGGGCTTTCCTCTTTCTATTTACTCTCTTCGCAGCTGCTTCTCTCCTTTTTAGTTGGGAAGCCTGTGTGTGAAAATTTTGTTCCTGTATTAACTTTTTAAAAATTCCAAACCTTTATGTGGCACTGTTCATGGTATGATTTTGGAAACAAGGTATTTTACTAGAAATAGGATATACTGTATAATTAAGACTCAATTTTTATTTAAATTGTTAATGATATGAATGGTCCTTGAAATCAGAGAGGTTTTATTTTAGGGTACTGATCAGGCTGAAGACTCCAAAGGTGCCAATGAAATTAAATTGTACACTACTCATGTTGACATTATTAAGTTTATGTCTGGAAGATGTCTGAGAGGCCATCTGTTCTAGCTCTGTCATTTTATAGATGGGAAAACTAGGGTCTTAAGGAGAGGGGACCTGTTCAAGGCCATGCAGCCTAGAGGGAAAGCTAGGATTAGGGTACAGGTCTTGTGAGCTTTGGCTAAGATCTTCCCCTCCCCTTTCCTCTTTTCCTTTTCCTCCCTCCTTTCCTCTCTAGCTTGCCTCACTTCCCCTCTCTTTTGCGTTGCTCTCTTTCATCTTCTTTTTTTTCTTTCTAGCTTTAATTACTCTGTATCAAGTGGTCCATCAGATGCCTCCAATATACCAGTTACTATGCTTGAATTTTTTTTTTTTTGAGACTAGGTCTTGCTGTGTAGTGCAAGCTGGCTTTGAACTCACTCTGTAGTCCAGAGTGGCCTTGACCTTGTGGTAATCCTCCTGCCTCAGCCTCCTCAGTGCTGGGATTACAGGTGTGCCCACCATGCCTGGCATGATGCTTGAGTTTTAAGAAAATCCAAAATAGAATCTTCCCTGGTCTTTCTCTTTTTTGATTATCATTAGAGGGATTGCCCCTAAGACACTGGCAGGTGAGAGTTGGCTGAGAATATGTAACAAATTGGTAAAAACTTTGTGGAACCATGGAAGTCTTTGCTGGAAGTCATAGATGCTCTGTATTGTTTAGTTTGGGAGAATACTACTAAGAGTGGTTAGTATTTGCCACTACACACCATGTGCTTCATGCAAACCTATTCTTGCAGCAGCCCTCCACAGAGATGCTGTCATTCTGTAGATGAAATTTAGGGGCACTGAATAATTTGCTGAAGATTACGGAGCCAGTGAATGATAGAGTGTGGTCGGAGTGAATGGAAAATAGATGGATAAAGAGACAGAGTTATTCGTTCATTCAGGCAACAATGATTTATTGAGTGTCTGCTTTGTGCTGGGTATTATTTGAGGATGCAGGGAAGAACAAGAGCAGACACCCTGCTGTCATGCACCTGGCTTGCTGGAGGACAAGACTGTTCTCCTAAAGAATATGTACTTACAAACTGAGGTAAGAGCTCCCGAAAGGTGGCCTGTGGTTCCTGGGATTATTGTGTGGAATAATGTGCTGTGGCTGAGGAGCCAGCAGAACTGGAGCGAGTAGCAATTGACTCAGGAAATAGAGTCAAAGGAAATAGACACAGTGGGGCCAGAGAGGACAGAGGCCTGTGGCAGCCTGGCGTAGTGTGGCTGCTTCCAGCACCTATGCTCTCCTTCCCTCTTCTGTGCCTTACACAGAAGACGGGACTAGGTCACTCTTGGGCTTAGTAATGTGGTAAAACAGGCCTTGGTTATTTCCATCAGTGCCTTTTGTATGAAGTCTCTGTCACATGGCAGAGTAAAGACTGAGCTATAGAAGTTGATCTTACTTTCTAAGGTTTTAGGGTGAATAACCTCGAGAGTAACTAGAATTTATAAAAAGATGAATTATAAACGTAACAAACGTGTAGGTAGAGAGTAGCCTTCCTCTCATGCGTATTCTCAAAGGCCTCATGGCATCCTGGATGATGAGGGTTTAGAGAGACTGAAGAGGTCACTTATCTCCATAGGACCCATGATTCTCCTTTTCTCACACCCACTTCTGTTTGCTGACTCCACTGTGTCGCCGTCTATGACTCTGTTGCCTTGCTGGGTTGATTCTGGGCTCCTGTCATCTTCAGGACCTCCTGCCCTGGGACAGGAGAGGAACGTCTTTTTCCTGAGGGACTCAGCCGATGCTGGTGGGAGCGGCTTCTGACTGTGCTGTGGCTGCAGCCCCACCTTTCCCCTCTGGTCCAGGTAGCCTGGATGGGGCTAGTACAAGTCACCCTCCAGAGCATCTCCTCCCCGCCGCCCACCCTCAGAGCTCCTCCTCCCGGGCTTGGTTCCTGGTAGTCTCTCTGCTCTCCCTCTCTCCTTTGTTTATATTTGACTGTTTGATAATATGTTTGCAAGAGGGTTATGTAATTGGTGAGAAGGTAATATTTTATGATTCTCATTGGCAAGGCCCTTGAGCTGTTGTTTCTACCCCTTCATTTACTTCTTTCCATAGCACCACCGCCTTCCTACTCATTCTGAAGTCCCGAAATCTCAGGGTGTGCTTCATCTCTTCCTGTTCTTTTTTCTCACATCTAATGAGGTACAAAGCTCTGAGAACTTTGCCTTGTTTCCTTATGATTCTCACCCTACTTTAGGCCCAGTTTCTTTCCTTTTCTTTTATTGCTTCTGTGACTTGGGTTCAGTGCCTTGTTCCCTGTCAGTAAAATGCGGACGGTGAGAGTACCTGTCCCCCCAGGCTGTTGGGGGAATTCACGGGACGCCGTACAGAGCGTGTGTGAAACAGTGCCCCGACATGGTAGGTCTGCAGCGGTGTTGCCTCCTTCAGTCTTTGCCAGGGATGCCAGCCCTTGACAGTCCTCTCCCATGGCCCCGCCTTGCTCACTCTCCACTCCCCTGATGTCTGATCAGCAGCGGTCCCTAAATGCATGCGCCAGCTGAATGCCGGGGTGTGCTAAGAGAGCCTTATTGTTTCTTTTACATTCTTTTAAATTTTCTGTTTTTTATGTCTTATCCTGTGTATTTTTGAGTGAGGGTAAATTTGTAAATAATGATAAATGTGTAAAACAGAGGGTACTTCTTCAGAAATAAATGAAAGTACAAATGTTGATGTGCTAAAAGAATATGGTACTGATAGAGAAGAGGAGGCAGCCAAGTTTGTGGACTGTGTTGTGGAAGGTGAGATCCAGACCCCAGGTCTGGCATCTCTGGCCGCCTACCCTGGCAACCCTGACCTCCCTGCCAGTCTCCCTCCTATGACCCCCTTCACTCTCCTGCCCCAGTTCATACCTTTTGATTTCTATGGTCTTTTTTTCCCTGCTCCTGTGATACCCTCCCTCATTCTCCCATTTTCTTTTCTTATACAAAAGTTTACCTTAAATGCCACTTGTTCCATCAAGCCTGCCAGGACAATGCTAGTTTAAAATGCTGCCTCTAAACTCCCTAAATGTTCTTTGTTAGTGCTGCTCATTTGGCCCCTGTTGTTTTCTATATTGCATTGAGACTGGTTGCAATGTTATTTCTTTGTTCTGTAGTTATTCTGTTAATTCTTACATGGACGTGTCTTTAAATTATATTTCATTTACTGATTTCAATTTGAGCTGTTTTGTCATTTCTCTCATTTATCATTTATCCAGAGACACACCTATACTTTTTAGATGACATTAATATATCTATTTTTTATCTCAGTAATATATAATTCTTTACTCTAAGGAAAAGATTCATTTGTGAAATTTATGATCTGAATCTCCCTAGATTTGACAGCGTGCTTTAGCTCAAGGCAGACATTTATCTACAGTGCATTAATGAACTTTTTTTTTAATGTGTAGATTCATTATTTTCTTTTACTCAAGGTGAGAAAATCGTAATCCATGTGTTGAATGCCTTTATTTCAGCAGTGATAGTCCAGAGTGTTACACAGCCCCTTGGGAAAGTCATTCTAGTGAGGAAATCTGGGTGGTAGACAGAGCGGATCCATTTAATCTGGTGCCTCATCCTCAAATGCAAACATGGCTGTTTTATCCACCAAGTTTTGTCTGTTTGTGGTAACAGCTGTGCAGTCATTGTACACACCATTGGACCTGGAGGCAGAAGACATATATTTAAATCTTGATTCCATCACCTGCTGGTTGTTTGAATTTGACTCAGTTGTTTGACCTTTTAAGTCCTGTAAGCTCACCTGCAAAATAAGTTTAATAATCTCTACGACAGAGTTATTATGAGGATTAATTGAAATATACTCTGTGAATGTGTTGGCTACCTGGGAGGTTGTCCATAAATGCCTGTTTGAAGGAAAAGAGAACTAGGAATCTCCTCAGTTGCTGGTGGGGCTTCTGAAGCAGTGTGTGTTCTGGGAGAAACAGACAGATGGGTTCAGAGAGGGCACCAAACTTAGTCTTGAGGCTGAAGGCTGAATGTGGAGTTGGCCTGGTTTTGAGGCTGGTCTCTACCAGATTGTCTGTGAGCTCCCGAGGGAGTACGAAGATTAATTACTTCATCTTTGTAAAGTGCTTTGAAGGTGAAAAGTGCCACGTAAGTGGGATGGTTGAATTGCTGTTGGAAATGTAATAACGGTGGCACCATATTCTGGTAGTCTTGCCGGTCTTGGACGTCAGTAACAGAAACTTTTAAGATGTTTTGCTTGATGTGAAAGACAGGATTGTTGGACAATTTGTGGAAGAAATTTTTTCTGTATTCTTACATATAACAGCTTTCTATTTCTACCCAGCTGAGGAATGTTAGGGATGTTTAAGAAGCCCCAGCCTCATCCTCTGCCTTCTTGGACATCTTCTGCTAGGGCTGTCTGGTTATAAATCCCAGCCAGCTTAGATGGTGGGTCAGTTTGCTGGCTTTCAGTGCTGTGCAGGTTCTGGCTAGGGACTTTTCTCAGTCTGATCCTGCATAAGTGAAGGGAAAATGTTGTGTTGAATGGCAGGTTAGTAGCTGATGAGTACAGTAACAGAGGGCCTCACAGGAAGTTGAGTTTTACCTTTTCTGGGCAGAGTTGGGGAATCAAGAAAGGTTTCAGAGAGCTAGTGGTACATGAGCTGGGCTCGAGAAGTTGAGCCATAGTTTTCCAGGAGGGAAAGGGCACCATAGCAAAAGGAACAACATCTGCTGTGTGGAATAGCACACCTGAATGGACCCACTCCCAGTTCCCCTGCCATACCAAGTTTCCTGTGGATTGCACAGGCTTTGTTCCCTCTTTGAGGAAGACCCAAAGTCAGATGCTTGGGGTTTACCTCAGTGTCTGCAAATAAGTCGAGCTTGAGAACTGCACCCATGCCCAACTCTGTCTTCCTGTGATGTTCTGACGTTGCTCCCATGAGTGTAGTTGTTTTTAGCTGACACTGTAAGCCATGTGGTGAATGTGGGGCCAGATGAAGCTTCGATTCCAAACACAGAGTATGTAGTAGATTTGTCTAGAATTTAATATGCATTACTTGGTGTTTTGTCTTTTAAGCAAAGGTTTTCTTTGTTAAAACAAACATGTATAAAGAACTTATACAGCGCACATGGTTATGCATATTTATTGCAGAGAATCTGTTAATAATCTATGCCTCATCGGATTTAGCATTTCTGTTGAAATAACAAATGCAGCACTTGGTACAACCAAATGAGTTTGCTGAATTTTCTTTTATCTGGAGAAGAAAGTCTATGTCTCCTTTTTCAAACTTCATTTTCTTCTGTGATCTTCACACTGGCCAGCTTCCCATGTGGTGCTGGGGAGCCAACTGCTTTTCTGGGTCCGAATGATTTTGTCCTTTTTTTTTTTTTCTTTCTCTCATTGCCTCTCTTCTAGTACACATTGATGCTTGCCTTGGGACTATTAGGATTGCTTCTCTGGGTAAGAGCACAGGCTGTGAGAGGTCCTCTTGTATTACATAGAGGGGAAAACATGAAACCAGCTATTAAGGATAAAGGACTAAAAGATTGAGGTACGGAGAACTTCAGTGAGAATAAAGGGGCCTGGGTGGGGTGAGAGATAGGAGAGCCTGAGACCAGGTATCCAGGCAAAGCGTGAGGAGGGTGTGTGTAGCCGTAAGTGTGACTAAGTTTAGCTGTAGTAGTCACCCTATTTCTGGCTGTATACAGGGCAAGAGCAAATGCTTTACAATCAACCTGTTTCATTCCTGCTCTGGTACTTAGCACTTGTTTGGTCCTGGCAACTTGTAGTCTTGAGCAGGGGCAGGATGAATCCTGTTTTTCTAGTTCCCACCTTTCTTGACCACTTGTTTGATCTCTGAAACTCAGTTCCATATCTGTAATAATGTGAATACCTGCCCCCCTTCTTTACAAGAAGAAAGGAAGGCTCTTGGTACAGAGTAGTTAGTACTAAAGCAAATGCTCACATTTTCTCTAGTAATTCATTGCCTATCCATGAAAGTACTGCTGTAGAATGTAGCCTTAATTCAAATAATGTTTATTTTTAGAAACTGGCAAGGTGTTTACTTGGGGCCGAGCAGACTACGGTCAACTAGGGAGGAAGATGGAGACTCAAGAAGGCGGGAAACTAGAAAAACAGGGTTCATCCTGCCCCTGCACAAGACCACAGAGCAGCATACCTTCGTCTCTGCCTTGCCTGATGGGAGCTGCGGAGGTAGGAGGTGACTTCTCACAGATGCAATGTGTCTCCTTCCTTTGCCTTCCAGGGATGTGTTCAGTAAGGGTTGCTGTGTGCCAGGCCTTGTGGTTGGCTCCATGTAGGAATCTGAAAGGGTCTTTGTCCCTAAGGAACTCATGGTTTAACATGGTAGAAAAATCATTTCTCCAGTTACCTGAGTGACTATACCATAAAACAGACTGTGTAACTCCTTACGGGTATAGAGTAGTGTTCTGGTTTCAATAGGAGGAGTGAGAAATGAATTCGGGGTACATAGGTTGGACTGGACTTTGAGAATGACATGGCTCTGAGCTGTGCTCTAGAGGATGAGTCAGACTTGAGCAAGCAGTTGTAGGACCTAAGGTGGCTTTTAGGTTGAACAGCTTGAGCAGTCATGGGGGTAGGAATGTGAAGATGTTTTGAGCAGACCACTGATGGCTAAAGTTGACTTGAGCATGGGTCAATTTTGAGATAATATTAGAAAGATGGTTTGGGACGGGATCAAGGGAGCCTGTAGTACTCAGCTAAATGTTTTAAACTTCTGTTTATATTTCCCAGTGTAGAAAACATTGTAGTTCTGTTGCTTATTCAAGCCTCTCTGGTTCTGGTTCTCTGAATTGGCTTGAATTTCTACATTTAAGGTGGGAGTCTTCAATTTTTCCATGTGTTTTGCTCTTACTAAATTTTACTTCACTCTCTTTTTAAAAAGAAAAGGTTAGGTTTTTGGAGAAGAATGGCCACATAGGAAATGTGCCTCTGCCCCTTAATGAAGGAATTCAGTCTTCATTCAGAGTCTATCAAAAAAATTAATAAGCTAGTAAAACTTCTGTAATTAGCGTCACACTAATTACAACCCTTTCCGTACCTGGCGGGCTTCCCTGTCCATACCTGCAGGGCTTTCCTTCCTCAAGGACCTATTTGGCCTCCTCCTTCTGGGTATGTAGGTCGGTTTTCAATTTCTGCATTACATCCCGGCTCTGGTCCTTTGGGTCCTTTCTTAGTGCTAGGTTGGGTCTTTGTTTCTTTTTTTTTCCTCTCTCTTTCCTTTCGATGGGACAGGTTTTAACTAATTCCAAAAGACCATTTGTACATGATGATAATTAATAAACCCACCATAATCTTAGCACCTTAACATAACTGAATTCTTTTTTGCATATGCACATGTACATATTTCTACAAGGTTGTAGTGGTAGTATTTATGATGTTTTGTATTTGGTCTTATTTATTTTATCACAAATGTTTTGTTGTTTCCTCTTGGTCTTTAAAATGATCACTTAAAATGGCTATGTAATAATATTACATGATTAGAAGGTTCTTGGATTTTCTAAACTATCCTTTAGACGTTGGGTATTTAGATACTTTTTTTTCTTTTAAATTTATTAATCACTGTGTGAATTCTGCAGTGAGTTCTTGTTACCTGTTTTCTTAAGATCTTAGGGATGAAGACAGAGGAGCAAAGGCTATGAATATCTTTATGACTTTTCCTGTATTTGTCTAGATTCTGACTCTGACAGGACTAAATGGGGGAATTGATATTTAAACTGATGTTGTCTGCTTGTGACCTTAGGGGCCAAGAGCCTCGCACATAATGCCTTACACCATTGATGGTGAACCTTTTAGAGTTTTCAGTGATACAAACAGCCCACTGCTGCACACATGCCATAGATTCACCACCACTGCCTTAGACTCCTTAGCTCTCCTTTGTCTTTTCCAGATCATTTGAGACATTGGGGTTGGGTAGCATAGTAGCAGAGATTTCATAGATTTTCATAGCTTTCTTTCTGGTTCTGTTGGCAAGATGAGGATAATAGTTGCAGAGATAGACCTTATAAAGTCACACACGAGGTGTTGGTGAGGGTGATACATATAGTTCTTGACGCTCAGTAGGCATTCAGCAACTGTTGATTCCATTGTCTTTGCCACATCAAAGCCTTTTCCTGCCCTGTGATAGCCACGTTTACAGCACTGTGGCAGACATGGCCAGTGCACACATGTAGCCTTACAACCTACATGGGTGTGATCTTTATGTGTCTTCTTAGTAGGACGCTGTGAGGCATGATCTGGAGCCCCAGAGCTCTTTGCAGCTTCATTTCAGTGCTCTCCTTCTCTGCTCCAGTCTCTGGGATGCTGTGGGTATACTCTGTTCTCCCTGCAGGTTAGGTTGTTGCCCACTGGTAAATTGATTCTAGGAATTATATTCAGCTATTAGTCCTCAGATGTCTATAAGGCATCTATTTGTCTGAGACCCAGAGAGAACCAGGCAGTGGGTAGCTTTTGGGAGTGGATTCACCTTAGAAAAGATGAGAGCCATACTGAGCTAGGTGTTATCCTGGTAAGGGGTTGGGGCAGGGACACTTGGGGGGATAAGTGTAGCCCCTTAGACTAAACTGACAATTCTGAGGTTGGGGATGTAGCTCAGTGGCACAGAGCCTGCCTGGCAAGCCCAAGGTCATAAGTTTGATTCCCAGTGCCAAAAAATAAAATAAACAAACAGAAAAACAAGCTGATAATTTTGAACTTTGTGACCTGTGTGTGATATATAACTAACCAGTTGCCTTAATATCCATGAAATTGCTTTTAATAGCTAAGGGATAAACAGGGAGAGGAGCAAGCTAGCTGGGCTGGGGCCTCATGTAGCATGTCTGCATGGAAAGGTCCAGGGGAAAGGAAAACACAGGTAGACCAAGCAAGACTGTGGTAAAACCTTTCCTTTTCAGGAATGAAAGAAAGCAAGTAAATACAAACTTACTTGTGCTTATTATGGGCCAAACAATATGCTAAATGAAGATACTATTTTATCTTCATAATAAACCTGTTGCCTTATGTTAAGATCACTATTTTATGAATTAGGACTCTTGATAAGACTTATAAAGGGCAACTCAGCAGGCTCTGGATCATACAGTAGGGGGACTTGAGAAGACTTCACCTGTAGAAAACTATATGAGTGTGAAATTTGTGTATCTCATGCACTATCAGCTTTACCTTAGATACTGGGTCTCTTTAGCCCCTTTTGGAAAATTTCAAGGATGGCACAGTGATTCATATTTATCCACTTATGTATGTGTCAGTACAGGATATATGTGAACAGGTTTTTGCTATTGAACAGCAAATGTATACGACAATAGCCTTTTGCTTTCTAAACTTGGGTGGGCTGTTACCTGCACATTTCTTGTGGGACATTTGTTCTGTCTTCCACCCAGAGGTAGAAGCCTGCATTTGCATACTTAGGTAGAAGTATGTGTGCTTAGTGGCTACACTGGGGGCTCCCTGAGATTCTGAAGCAGCTGGAGTTGGGTGTCTGGTGTATTAGTGGAAACCTCAGGAGACCTGTTGAGAGGAAGCCTCTGAGGGGATAAGATCTAGATTGGGAGTTAGCAGATGTGTGTTGCAGCATTGGTTCTTCCCTGAGTGAGTTTAGATAAGCCCCTTCCCCTCTTGGTTCTTGCTTTCCCCATATGTACAGTCAGATGACTCATTATTTTTTATAGATCTAAGTCTCTTCCATCTATAATTCTACTTAGTGGAAGTGATCACTATTTAAATATGTAATACCTACCTCTGCAGTTTCTCAATTTGTTTTCTTTTAATGATAATAATAATAATAAATATTAACTATAATAATAATTATTATTAGTGGTTCTGGGAATAGAACCTGGGCCTTTCATGCTAAACTACTTCCCCAGCTCTTCTTTATTTTTATTTCTTGAGACTTTATTTTTATTTTTAAGTTGCTAAGTTTCTCAGACTGGGCTCAAACTTGAGATTCTTCTGCCCCAGGTGTCAGAGTCCTGAGATTACAAGTATATGCCACCATGCCTGGCAGTTTCTCAGTTTCTTAGTCAAGGTCACTAATCCCTAGCTGCTAGTTCTGCTTTGGCAGGCCTGGGAATGTTAGCTAATTTAGAAGTTCTGGGCTTTAATACTACTTCAGTCTTGCTCTGACTCTTTGACCTTGCCCGTTCTCTGCCCTTGTTCTTATTTGCAAGTCAGCTGAGTGTAGAGCTTACTGTGGTGCCTTTGCTTCTTTTAGTGTCCAGACCTCAGAAGGGTGCCCCTGTTTTCTGTTCAATCCCTAGTGTTTCCAGGGCCAGATCGTTGCCTGGTCTTCTTGTTTAGCTTTGTTTCTTGTTCCCATGGTTGTGCCTTTATTATGTGGGATGAATAATGGTGAGATTGCTTTGTCCACATTGTTTCCGCTGGTTTTTTGTGTGTGCACTGTCCCACACTTTCCACTGTCCTTGGTCTCTGACATTTACTTGTTCCTTTACTCTGAAGTTTTACTCTTTCAGTATTCAACTCCATAAACATTGGTTAATATCTATTGTGGGCCTGTATTGGTCATGGTGGTGGTAGGTGGGAAGGTGGATACAGTCTTTAACCTCAAAGAACTTGCAGCTATATAAGTAAATAAGATACTGTACAGAGTGAGAAGTGCTATAAGTCTGATAAGATGTAGGTACAAAATGCCCAGAGAGCAGTAAAGTTGGAAGGAGTAATTGTGAAGACACTAACAGAAAAGAAGTGGTACTTGAACTGAGTTTTATAAAATGAGTAGGACTGTAGCAAAGGTAGAAAGGCATTCCATGCTGAGGGTCAAGGTGATTTGAAACCATGCTTCTAGGTCTGCTTTTAGCTCCTGATGCAGTCAGGATGCGCACGCATTCCAGTGAGTAAGCCTCCTCTTGCTCTGTGGCTGTCCTGCCTGTCTCACCTGACCAATCACCTAGTGTAGGAGCAAAGGACAGCAACTTTCACACAGATTGTCTGATTTGATAGCAGCATGATGCTGTGAAATAGGTCAGAAGAGGAATGATTAGCTCTATTTTATAATAGAGGAAACTGATGCCCAGAGAGGCTGGCTGGAAATCCAAAGATGCTCCAAGAAAAACAGCCTGATTGCCAGTGTTTCTGAGGGCCTGCTCTGGGCTCAGTCTTCAGCCACAGTCCTGAGTCATGTTTCTTGTTTAAACTCTGTCCATGTTTAGTTGAGGAACCCCAAATCTCAATGTGTGTGTGTGTGTGTGTGTGTGTGTGTGATGCCAGCCACACACACACACCTCACTGTCTTTGGAGCTGGAGCAGAAAATGAGGAAACAGACAAGAGTTGGGCCAGAGATTGGGTAATTGTCAAGCCCAAATGCCATCAGCCCTCTTGTTGCAGGACTAAAACTGTTAAAGAGGATCAACCTATGCACAGGGGCTAAGTGAAATCTGTCAGCATGAGTGGGAAAGAAGCTATTTTTAGTTTGCAGAGTCACTCACTCGGCTGTGTTAGCTGAGGTTTGAGCCAGTCCCCTATGCTTTCCAAAGTGTTATTTCTGAAGGAGAAATACCACTTGAATGCTGTGTAAAACCCATTAATGAACCTGGAAGTTTCCAGGGTGTCTTTGTCCTGCAGCTCCCTCAGAAGGCGGCCTTTCCTCAATGACCTTCCTTCTTTCCTATATTTAATGCATTTCTAATTTTAAGTTTGTGTCAAGACTGTGGGACTTCAGTGCCCTAAATAACACAGAAATCTACCACCAGCAATCAGCTGAGTCCAGAGGGCTCTGACAGAAGTGAACACAACTTGGAGAAGCATTTCCCAGTGGCTTTCTGTTAAGTACCCCAGAGCATCACTGCCATTCCTAAAGGAGCCTGAGTTCTCTAACCATGGGGTCCTGGGAGTCCAAATGTTTCTTGTAGCAGGGCCTGGTGTTTTATATTTTATTTTTTAATTTTTTTGAGACAGGGTCTTGCTATGTAGTTCAGGCTGGCCTCAAACTCATAGTAATCCTCCTGCCTCAACCTCACAAGAGCAAGGATTACAGACCTGCGCCGCCATGCCTAGCAAGGCCTAGTGTTTTAGAGCTGTCTCTATACATGGCAGCAATGCTTAAAATGGATACTAATGTTCATGCAAAAAATATTCCTTTGGAGATTAGAAACTCCAGCACATCTGTGCTGCAGCTGCTGGCAGAACAGGGGAATAAATAACAAATCCCAAAGCAGTGGACTGGATCTGTCTGTAGGAATGCTCAGACGAGAGAAAGAGCTACCAGAAAAGGGTGTCATGTTGGAGGCAAGTGGTAAAAGATGTGATACAAGAAGCCATTTACTGCTGCCTACCCTTTTTTTTTTTTTTTTTACTTATTTATGTTTATCAGTTTGCTCTTATCCCTAAAATGTAAAATCCAGGAGAACTAGGGGTTTGTCTATCCTATTCAAAGCTATGTTCTCAGTGTCTACATCAGCTCCTGGCTCCTTGTAGGCACTTAGTGAGTTTGTTGATGCTGAAAAGTAAACGAAAAAAATGATTTGAAGGTATATAACCCTCTTTCCCTCCTGTTTTCCCTCTCCTCTCCAATCTGTGCTTCTCAGTTGCAGGCCAGTTCAGGAAGAGGTATTTCTGCATTTTCAGGCATCTGATCATCAGAACCAGCACAGATAAGCTTTGACTCTGTACTGTGTCCTGGACTTTCTTACAAAGGCCACTGGTGATGAGGTTCATAGTCCTTTGGTGCTTCACAGTTCACCATGGACTTTTGTGCAGATTCACCTTTGGATTAATCCAGCAGAGGCTTGGGCGTGCCTGTCTCTCTGAGTGCTGCATAACAGGATGGCGGGAGTGGGGGAGAATGGAGCAGTTCCTGTCTGACGAGCTTGTGAGTTAGTGGCAGGAATAAGTTAAGTTCATTGCAGGACAAGCAGAGTGTGACAAAGGCAATAGAGAATCTGAGGACAGAAATATGTTCATTGCATCCCATGTCCTTGGGGACCATTTCTGTATTGCATTTTTAGTCCCTGTGGTTTTGTTGGATTCTGTAGGGTTAGAATAGGGAGTGGTGACTGGAAAGGCTTCCTGAATTGGAAATGTTGACGTTGAATTAGTTCTCAAGGGAGCTAATGTAAAGTGGCTAGCAAGGACTTACATTTAAAAAGAAAGCAAAGGAAGAGCAGCAGCTACGCAGAGACAAAGTATTAACAAGGAAAGGGGAAGGTGTCACAGAAGTGCCCCAGAAGCTAAGGAAACTTCAATGGAAAGGGCAGGGAGGTTGGGGGCAGAGACTTCTGGAAGCAGATTTATGGGAAAGTGGAAGCCAAGGTAGAAGCGTGATGGCTGCAGGCCAGTTGTGGTGGCACATGCCTGTCATTCCAGCACTCTGGAGGCTGAGGCAGGAGGGTCACCACACATTCAAAGATAGCTTGGGCTACATCGCGAGTTTGAGGCCAACCTGAACTACTTAGTGAGACCCTGTTTCAAAGAAATAAACAAACAAAGCATGACTGAGTGAATAATATTCAATAGACTGCAGGGTGGGGTGACCTCCACAGGATATATGGTAGCAAAGAATGGGAACAGGTTCAGTACCTTGACAGGAGAGCCTGGCTGCAGTTAGTTTGGTCAGCATGCAGCAACCAGAAGTGTGTCACAAGGTTGAAGGCGAAGATTAGCGGGAGAAACAATGCCCATGAGCAGAGCAGCACAGGGGTGTGTGAGGGTTGGAACTAGCCCCGGTGGAGAGGAGACATGGGGCTGAGACCACTGCAGAGGACTCAGTTCCCACAAGAAGAAGGAGCACTTTTTCTTTCTTTTAACTTAGGATATGTGAAAATGGAAATTTTGAGGTGGAGAAGATAATATTTTCATTGAAATGTATATATTCTTTGTCATTGTGATGTTTTATTTATTGAACAGACCTTTATCCTTTTGTGGGCCATGTACAGTGCAAGGCACCAAGAGTTCATAAATAAAAGATAAAGATGCTGCCTAATAGTACAATACAGTGTTTACTAGTAATACAGTAATTATTATATCCATCTCTAAATCAAACTTTGAGTTCTTTGAAGGGTGGACATGGTCTTACCTATCTGTATACTTAGTACCAGCCTCAGTCAAACTGGCATTAGAAGTGTGCTGAACAGTATGCAAGCTTATGTTGGATGGGTTGAGTCTTCCTAGTTAGATTGAAGGCCAAATTATCTGCTGGAGTGAAGAGGTTAGTATTGGAAGGGTACCAGGAAGGGAGTAGTTCACTTTACTCTGTTGTGGGTCCATCCAGTAGTCTGGTCTAGAAATGAGAGAAGAAACATAACATTATTGGCTTTGATGTCTAAGTGGTGGATGTTGCTGTTCTCGTTCTGGAGACAAGGAAACATTTTCAGAAAGAAAGCTAATGCGAACTCAAAGTCACACAGTAATGGCAGAACAGAATGGCTGTACCTGGCTCTCAGGCTTTTCAGTCTTACTGCTAGCCCCGTAGACTAACAGCTTTCACTTTAGAGATTTCTGATCAGATTGTGACCCTGGGCTCTGGCTAGCACTGGTGATAGTTGAGTATATTAGTCAACTTTCCTGTTGCCGAACATGACACCTGATGCCCACAATTTAAAGGAGGAAAGAGTGAATTGGCGTGACATTTTAAGGGGATTTAATCCATGATTAGCTGGCGCCCAGGCAGAAACATCATGGTGGAAGAGTGTGGTGTCATGGTGGCAGTGAAGTGGGGCAGGGGAACATGCCAGAGAGGAAGGGTTGAAGAACCAGACATAGATCCCAAGGTCACGTGCCTGTAACCCAGACACACCAAGCCCTTAGGTAGATCCCACTAGAAATGAGCTTCAAAAAAAAAAAAAAAAAGAAATGAGCTTCACTAGTCCCCAGAGTGAATCCCAAAGCTAATCAGCTTGACACTAACCAACCACTACACTGGGTCTAACAGCGATCTAGTGACCCTATGTGGGTTCTGGGTCAGTGTATTGGGAGTAAAAGTGGTGAGCAGAGGATAGCTTTAGCAAAGATTGGGACATTAAGGTTAATTCATGGTAAACCGTCAGGCTTAGAATTGGAGGTTGATGGCTGGAGAGAACCTTGAATGTAAAGCAAGACCTAGGTTGGAATTTCTGTTCCATCCCTTTTTTCTCATGTACAAACCATGTGTAATAATAATGTGCTTTACCTTGCCTACAAGGTTTTTGAAAGATGCAAATAAGATATATCAGGGCTTTTGTAAACTGTACAAAAGCAATATTTTGGGGTTCAAGCTATTCTGTGCTTCAGTTACAGGTTTTAAGTATAGATCAAAGCTGTTGCTTTGTCTTAACCATTTGAGATCTTAGAGCAACATAGAGCCATTCTAGACCTTGTGGTAAGTCCTTATTAGAATCAAGTCCAGTAATGGAGCCCAGATGCTTGCTAACCCACAGTGAAACTCCACAGAGATGCGGGGTGTGAATTCCTGTCCAGGCAGCCATCAGCATCCATAGCAAGGGTGCTTCTGGCTTGCTTTCTCTCAGCAGCAGAGGAACTCAATAACACTGATTTAAAGTCCCAGTGACCTCATGCATCACCAGTAGACTCTGCAGAAGTATGACTGTCCTGAGTCTCACCCAGGGTCATCTTGGAGCTGATCAGCTGTCTTTTGTGGCATTTGACCTTGAAAGCTTCTGTCCCATGGTGAAAGTAAATCAAGTAGAGGTTTCAGTGAAAACAGAAAGGCAGCCAGTGTTTAAGCAGGCTGTAGTGGGTGGGTTGGAAAGGCTGCCAGGACTATGCATGATTGGTTGGCCAGGGAATAAAGCTACTTTTGTCTGCACCACTGTTCTGCTAGCTTGGACTCCCATTATCTGGTACCTGTTTGTAGCAACAGCCCTGTAGTTGGTAACCCTTGTCCCTTGCTTGAGTTACCAAGCTGTCCCCATCCAGTTGTCAAAGTGATGACTAAAAATACATTTGATCATGCTTTGCTCTTAGTTTTTAGAAAAGACCCTTAGAAAACATAGAACACAGAACTGGAGGTGTAGCTTAGTGATAGAGTACTTGCCTGTGTACTAGAGAGGACAGTACTGTGCAAGGCCCTGGGATTTGATACCTAGTGTTACAAATAAAAACAGACTGCAAACCAAAAACCAAACCAATAACCCAGAAAGTGTGCATTCTCACCATGAACATTTATAGTGATTGTATGGAAGAAACCTTTAAGAGAGGAAGGAAAATAACATCCAGCCTCTGTTCATGAGTTGTATGAGAAACACACAATCTAAATTCCCCAGCAGTGTGCAAAGAATGGAGTTGAGTATTAGCTGCAGGGTTGCTGTTGACCTTTTGCGTCTGTATCTCCTCTTATCTTCGTGATTGCCCAGTACACAGTAGGTGCTCAGCAAATGATTGCTGTAGGGATGAGTGTATGTCCTTGTTTTTTAATGGCATCTGACCCTGGCTAAAGTACAAAATCTGTGGTTTATCATAAAAAAGCTCTTGCTGATCCAGACCCTGTCAAAAAATCCAGCCTCACCTTTGACCAGTCTCACCTTCTATCATGCAGTTAGTTCATCCATGCCAAACCAACAAAGGCATCTTGTAGTTAGATCCTCCTGGGTCTTTGCATATGCTGTACTTTCTCCCTTTGCCCATACCTCTTATACAACTGCTGCTTATTCCCTAGTAGATAACAAAGATAGTGTTTTCTATGCATCTCCGCATTCTTGCCATCCCGCCTGACAAGCATGTCTTTCTCTATTGAGTTTTTCTTTGCTGAATGTCATTACCCTTCTTCCTTGGCTCTGTTGAGCTGTTGTTCCTACAGCCTTTCCCCTTTCCCTCTCTACCTTTTTTATCCTTGATCCCTCATGAGAGTTCAGGTCTGGAATTGTTAGCTTGCAGCCCTGCTCTGGGCTATAATGAACCTTAGCCTGCCTTTCGCCTTTACCAAACACGTCCTCCTTCCCACATTGGCCCCCATGCAGAAACCTGGACCTCTCTGTCAGTTTTACTTGTATAAAGATCTTGCCTTCAACAGGATCTGGATTTTACCAGTGCCACTGTTTGGGGATTGGACTCAGTCCTGGACCCTTGATCACTGTTGGGACCTGCTTCTGAATGGCTGAGTTCCTCAGTAAAATGCCATCCGCTTGTTCCAAGTGTGGATGCCTCTTACAACTTCCTGCTTGGAGACCTTTGGATCAATGGGACCTCTTTGTTGTTGGCACTGGCCTGAATCAAGCTTCTCATTGCCAGGCTTTTGGGGTACTTTTTGTTAGATGCTGCCTTACAAGGCACCCTTCTTCCCCAGACATCTGGTTTCAGCCTCTCCTTTGCCTGCAGTGTTCTTGAGTCACTGCTTCCTTAGGTGCTGTTGAGGTAGAGAAAGAGAAATCATTGTCCTTGTCATTTTCAAGGAAGTAAAGGCCAGCTATTCCCTTGGGATACAGCCTCCTGAACCCCACAGCTCCAGGCTAGTTATTAGAAGGGCTACTGCATTGTGACTAGAAGTCTCTCTTTTAGTCTTTTATGGTTACATAATTTCCTTTTGTGGTGCAGAGGCTCTGTGGGAATACTCTCCGTGGTGGTGGCCACCTCCTGCACCACCAGGTTGCCTTTGGAAGAGAGCCCTTTTTAGCGAATGTCTGTTGTTGAAGTCAGGGGGATAGTGGTTGTGGCTAGCAGAAATGGAAGCAATCTGAGATACTTTTGCAAAAAGGAGCAGATGCTGCTACAATAGTCTTCATCAAGAGCCTCTACCTTTGATGGGAACAGAGTCTTAGGAGAAAGCAAACCAAAAGGCAGAATAGGAGTCTCTTCACGGGTTCAGATAGGCTGCTTGGAGTGATCATAGGCACCTTCTACACACCGCTTTAGGAGAGTCAGCTGAGCAGGGAAGTTTGCTCATGGCTATTGAACAAAATGCATGCATCACTGCAGCCAGCATTCCCTAGATTCGATGAGGAAACTTCTTCATTCAAAAGAATAAGCGAGTCACGAGCATCTTCTCTGTGGTTTTATTTCCTGGAGGCCCTTGTTGAGTGGGATTTCTTACTGATAATATGGAGTATGCAGGGCCTTTGAGTATAGGGTCTGCATGAGGGAGCAGCAAATAGAGAAAAGGGTTGGAAGAAGCAAGAGACCACAGTGTGGCTCAACCTCAGACAAGCTGCTTTGCTTCACTGAGTCAGAGTTGGCATAATAATCCGTGTTAGGTTTACCTCTGTGGGTTGTCATCAGATGATGTCATGAGTATGAGAGCATTTTATAAACTAAGAAGCAATAAGCAAATTACATTTTGTTACGAGATTTCTTCTGTGGATTTTCAGGAAACCTTAATTTTTTATAGTCCTCTAAAAATCATTATTAGTTGTCATGGACGTGAAGTTTGGTATATATTATTTTTCATGATTTTTTTTTCTTGAGTTTTGAGTCAAGGTCTCACCATGCAGTGCAGGCTGGCCTTGAACTCAGAGCAGTTCTCCTGCCTCAGCCTCCCAAGTTCTGGCATTACAGGTGTGGGCCACCATGCCCAGCTTTTCATGATTCTTATGTTCCTTATCCACCAGTACTTGTTGATACTCAGGATGCATTGATTATGTAAGGAACTTGGACTTGGAATGTGACAGCAGGGAGGGCAACATTCTAAAGTTTTCTAAGTGGGCTGTGATTATTAGAATAAATCCCCAATAGGTAAAGAGGACATTGAAGTTGCCTAGGTTGAAGGGCAAATAGGACTGAAATGGTGTTTGCCCTACCCAAAAGTCTAGCTAGTGCAAGAAGAGGCAGACCCCGTAAGCAGTCATTCTTCTTCTTTGATGCAGATGAGTAAGGTGAAGTTGGGATAGTAAACAGTGCCTTGGGAGCTGTTTTATTCATGGTTCTTTTCTTGGGCTTCTGGTTTGTTTGCACACAGGGGTAGCCAGAATGAGTTTCAGATTTTCTGTATCCCATGCCTTCTACCGGTAAATCCAAACTGTATGACTTTCCAGGGCTCATGTTAGTGCTTCCTTAGTTGAATCTTGTCTAGACAGCTTTAGTTGCCAGTTCAAGTAGAAGCGAGTTGAAGAAAGTGATCATATCCTCAGTACACAGCACAGTACTCATCAGGAAGCAAGGAGGTGGGTTGTGATTGAGGTGAGGGAAATCTCTGTTCACTTAGATCTTTGCATGTTTTTAGTAGTTGATTATATTAAATTGTTTATTTATCTACTACTAAAAACATGCAACATGGTCTTTCAGGGGAAAGTATATGGAACTGTAGAGTGGGCACTATGTCTCTTGACTTTTTGAAGAGCATACCCAAGGGTGAGACGGATGAAATGCTAGGTCACAGAGTAGGCACTTTCAGAAACCTTGGTGACTTCCGCCCCATGTCTTCTGAAGTAGCCTGGGAGAGGTTGGTCATGGGATAGATGTGTTGGTTGCTAAAAGAATTGTGATATATTGGTTCTCCAGGGAGAGGAACAAAAACAGAATGCTGACTCCTCCAGTAGTCTCAGCATGAGGGTCATAGAAATATAAGCATCTTTTCCAAACTGCATTGTTCCTTTCCTCAGAAATCTATTTAATTGTAAGAGTACACAGGCATGCAAGTGGTACATTTCCCTTTGCACCCCTCAAGGTGAAATTTCTGCTGCTGCATGGGACCTTGTGGGAGCAGTTCCATAGTTACTGCTATACAATGCATTTATCATTCTGCTCCCCTGGTACATTTTGCCAACCTGCATAATTTCCCTATTTCTTCCTACACTCATCAGCTCCATGATGATGATGCATCTGATGGTCACCCTCCCTCAACAGAGTCTATGATGTAGTGGAAAGAGAGTATATTACTAATAATGATAGCAGGTAGCATTTGCCATGTCTGGATGGGTGCTAGGTTCTCTGTTTTTTTGTTTTTTTTTTTTTGCGGTACTGGGGATCGAACTCAGGACCCTGCGCTTGCTAGGCAGGCGCTTATTCCACTGAGCTATATCCCCAGCCCCTAGGTTCTCTGTTGAGCATTTTCTGAATGCTACCATCTCTTTAATCTTCATGGGAATGCCACAGAGTTGGTACTGTTATTCCTTGGCATGTGGTAATGAGAGTAAGACTCAGAGGTGGTCAGTTGTCCAAGGTCACACAGCTAGTAAGTGACAGAATTGCTATTGAAACCCCAGACCCTCATCAAAGTCAGGGCTATTAAATATCAGGGTTTTCTCTTGAACTGTGATGATAACTGTCTCTGTGGGATCTGGGTCTCATGTTTTCCCCAGGCCTCAGTTTCCTAATCTTTATAGTAAGAGGCAATACGAGGGTCCTTCTAAAGTTCTAAGGTCAGAACCATCCATTCTGGTTTGGTTAGACCTGTAATCTACCTAGAGACTGATTTCAGCTGTGTGATTTTGTTGTGATTTATAGTAGCAGGCTAGCTGCTGTGTGTTAATCCCGCAGTAACATTAATATCCAGCAATTACAAGCATAAAATTGTATGGATCCATGCTATCCAGTAGAACTGTCTATGATGATGGAAATGGGCTGTAGTAGTCCTTAGAGTAGCTGATAACAATATATGGCTACTGAGAACTGGAAACAACTGATATGATCAAGAAAATGAATTTCTAATTTTATTTAATTTTAATTAATTATAATGTAGTGGCCACATGTGACCAATAGCTGTTATATTGGTCAGCACAAGTGTATACAGTATAATAATACTATAAAACTAAATAGAGTGTAGAGGTTTCCATCCCTACTTTATCTTTTCTCCATCTTGTATATTTTAATCAAGGCTTATGATTTCCATGTTGGTTTTTCCGGAGGCAAAAGGCCAGATGTATTTGTATTGTGCTTTTTGCTTTCAGCATACTCAATTACATCTTAGTTCTCCTGCTTTGAGGTATAACTGAAAAGAAGGGTAATGCTGTGTGCATTTCTCAGATAAGGAAACTGAGGCACAGAGAGGTTAAATATGGTAGTAGGAGCTATGGAGATACATATAGCATGAATAAATGACTTATAAAGCTATTCTTGGAACAGTAGAACCAGGACTGGAAACTTACATCTTCTGATTCCCAGCCACAGTTCTTCTAGTTTTGCTATCATTGATGTGCCAAGCACTGGATAGAGAGACAGTGTTCGTATTTCTTTTACTGTTAGTTAGGCTAAGGACTTTTTCATTGTATACCTTTCTATACTGTTTGATTTTTTAAAATTCTATATAGGCATCATCTTAATTATAAAAATAAAACAAGTATGGAAAAGCTTTCTGAGATGTTATAAGGCTGTATAACAGAGCTTTTCCCATCTTGTAGATATTAGAACTACCATGCTAATCAGAGAGGTAGATTTCCATATTTGATGGTTGAAGGACTTCCATCCAGTAATATTTAAAGAAAATAATATGTCAGAACAAAACAATATTATTCCAGAAACCAAAACTTGCTTTTATTGAAAAAAGTCAGTGTGATTCACCACATTCACAAAGTAAAAGGGAAAAACCATAAAAATAATTTTTAAAATTTAGGAAAATAATTGACAAAACTTAACACCAATTAGTAAATTAGAAATGTAATGGAACTTCTGCATTTTAATAAAAGACATTAATAAAATTCTAATTCAAGGGATTATTAGGGACTAGGAGAGAACTGAGGAGAGAAGAGGGAGAGGGGAAGATGGAAGAAGGCAGAAAGGAGGGTGGATATGATCCTTGTACCACATGTGCATTTATGGAAATGTCACAGTGAGACCCATTAATTTATATAGTTATTGTGTTAATAATTACAAGTTTTAAAATGCTAACTTCATAATTAAAGGTGAAAAATGTATGTACTCTCTCTCTGATCAGAATATGGCAAGTGTGCCCCCTCTCACCATTTTTACTCAATACTATATTGAATGGAGGTTCTAACCTATGCCATAAAGCAAGAAGAGCAATAAAAGAATAAAAATCAGAAAAGAAGAGGTGAATTTATTTCTATTCACAGGTGACATGACTGTCAAGATAGAAAATCTTAAAGAATCCATAAAATAAATATTAGAATAAGAAGGTAACTTAGCAGTGTACAAAGTTAACATTTAAAAAAAATTTTTCCCCCTTTTGGTATAGCAGCAGTAGCAGCAGTAGCAGCAAAAAAGAATTAGAAAAAGTTAAAAAGCAATTTCTTTTATAATTATATCCAAAGCTTAAAACATTAAGCTACAAACCTAAGAACTGTGCAAGACCTGTGTATAAAACCTTCAAAATATTGCTGGGAGAGGTTAAAGAAAACCTAATTGAATGAAGAGATACATAGTATTCATGGGTTGAACAGCTAAATATTGTCAATTCTTCCCAAACTGATGTAGATTTAAAGCAATCCTAAGGTCTCTGGAGGCCACCTTTTGGGAGGTAGAAGTTGACAAGTTGAATCTCATATTAAAATAGAAATATAAGACTTGTATAACCAATGCAGTCTTGAAAAAGAGAGATGAAGTTGTAGGATTACCCAGTTTCAGTATATTTCCTGTAAATCTATGGTGTATCCATAGAAACAATTACAAAAAGAACACAATTTTTTAAAAAAGGGCAAAGAGTTTAAAGTTAGTTTTTCGAAGATGGTATACAAATGGCAACACATACGTGAAAACATGCTCAATATCACTGGTCATTGGGGAAATGCAAAACAAAACCACAATGAAATATCACTTCATACTTACTAGAATGACTTCTATTAAAAAACCTGGAAAGTGAGGGTTGTCTAGAATGTGACAAATTGGAATACCTGTGTAATGTTTAGGAATATAAAATGTGAGAAAGTTTCCTCACAAGATTAAAAATAAAATTATTGTATGATATATCAATTCTACTTCTGGGTCCATATCTGAAAAACGAAAAGCAGGATCTTAAAGAAATATTTGTATACTTGTGTTCATAACAGGACCATTCACAGTGACCAGAGGGGGAAGTGGCTCAGGTGTCTGTTGATGGGAGGACGGATAAACACAGTGTGGTGTACTGTGTACTCAGCAATGGACCATTAGTCAGCCTTAAAAAGGAGGGCAGTTTCCTTTATTGTTTGTTTGAGACAGGGTCTCACTATATATCTGGGCTGTCCACAAACTAACTGTGTAGCTCAGGTTGGCCTCAAATTATCAATCAGCCTGTCTCAGCCTCCTGAGTGCTGGGATTACAGGTATAAGCCACCAAGCCTGGCCAGAAGCTGTTTTAATAAATGCTGCCACCTGAGTAAACCTGAGGGCATTATGCTAAGTGATGTAAGCCAGTAACAAACAGGCAAATACCATCAGATTCCACTTGGGACATTTCTAAAGTCATCAAATTCATAGAGATAGAAAATAAAATCAGATAGTTGAGGGCTGAGAGGAGGGGAAACAGAGTTCAAAGTTTCAGTTTTGCAAGGTGAAAAGTATTCTAGAGAGGGAGGTGGTAACATTTGCACAATAATGTGAGTGTACTTAATACAGCTAAACCAAATACTTCAAACGAGAAAGTTTTATGTGTATTTTACTACAATAAAACAACAGAGGGGGGAAATCTCATTGAAGCATGTGTGAAGGGCACTTCTGTTTGCAACTTATTTTGAGATACACAAGAAAAATGGATTGATGGCTGTGTGTGATAAAGCAAATAGAAACAAAATGTTAGTGGTAGGAATATGAATGCTCACTGTATAATTATTTAAACCTTTCTATATGTTTGAAAATTTTCAAAATAAGATATTAGGAAAGAAGCAAATTATTGTTTTTTAAATCTTGTTTCTAATGCGTTTAGCTATAATTCAACAGAAATAGTGACTTTGAGCCAGCTTTGAGCCATGAATGATCTGACCATGGCCCACTAGTGGTTCATATCTCAGCCTGTGAGCTTATTTTCTGTATTATCAGGTTGAAGGCAAACTAGAAAGGGGCCCACATGATTGGTTACCATTTTTCCGAGAGACAAATGTACGTAAGATTGGGCACAGACTGGGAAAGTGACATGGAGAGCTTCCTTGCCCAGTGTTCAGTGTGTGCACTGCCTCATTTATTTCTGCCAATAATAAGGGCACATAATTCTGTTTTACAGCTGGGATCACTGGAGCTTAGGGCTAAGCACCTGGCCCATAGTTGCACAGCAGGTTGGTGGCAGAACTGGGCTGCCACCCAGGTACCTTGACTTGTAGTGTTAACTGCCCTTCCTGCTATCCCAGGCAGCTTGTTAGCATCTTTGGATATCGGTATCTTGCCCACAGGAGAGAAATGCAGAGGATGCAGCATGGCTTGGGTTTCCTTTGACTCTTGTTGGTCTGAGTAGTGCTCTTTCAACTTCCCTATTGAACCTCTTAGAATGGACTCAGTTGGGTTGCTGGACCCTTTCCCATTCAGTTTTGCCCATTCAGTTCTGTGCTATACTGAAAGATAGAAGGAAGCCAGACTGGAGAGCACATTTAATGTTTGGTTTAGTTTTGATGGCGCAGGGCATAGAACCTAGGACCTTCACACCGAGTTACATTCTCAGCAACTCCACCCCTCTTTAAACTTTTTATTTTGAGGAAGGGCCTCCCTAAATTGCTTAGGCTGGGCTTGAACTTGTGATCCTCCTTCCCCTTAGTCTCTCAGAGTGCTAGGATGACAGGTGTGCCCCATCACACCTGGCTGTATTGAGTATTTCATTAGAAATATTTTTTCCCGGGACTTCCTTTCTTGTAATTAACACCTTTAGTTAAAAATAAAACAAAAATTGAAAATAAAGTAAATAACTATTCTTTCTCCTTTCCAAATATTGCTAAGAACTTCTGTAGCTTTCCTGGTGGCATGTGCTAATGATGTCTGAGCATAGGTAGAAATTGTAAACAAGACTGAGAGCACCATTACCAAAAGTGGTTTTCTCGAGGGGCATGGCCAGGTCCAGAATAGCACGGCCATCTGCTGCCAGATGGACAGGATTCCACTGAGCTGCAGATTTGGCCCTGAGGCTGGCCTTTTCTCTATGTTTGCTCTTTGGAATATCCCTTGTGCCTTTGCTCGCTGCTGGCTCATTGAGTCCCAGAACCATAAGGCCACCCTGCCTGTGATGCTGGGCACACCTGGATGATCCAGAGGAAGCCAGCCACACACTGTATTCATGCAGCGAGGTGGCACCTCAGCTCTCGGCACTGACATGCCCAAATTAATTCACTGTGGATAGCGGTCTTTCCAGCTGAGACAGCTTTAGGGTTCAGAGTGTTCCAGTGTGAGGGCTTGGGCTCAGGAGGTGGGGAGTTCTTCTGTCTACCCTCCAGTGCTCTAGCCTGACTTACCTCGATATTCATTGTCTTGGGAACCGGCAGGCTTGGGAGGTGCAGACAGGTAGGTGGGTGGGTAGAAACTGGAATAAATAAGTCCATTTTCCTTTTTAAAGTAGAAAGAAAAGTATGTTTCCAGGTTTGTCATGTAGCTTGTTTACTATTAAAATATGCTCTTCTGTTCTTCTTTCCTCTACCCTAATCTTCCTTTCTTTTCCTCTTGTCCTTTGCCCTTGACTCCTTTTTCCTTTCTGAGAATATGAAAATATGGAATGTTAAATAAAATCCAGCACACTAGCTTCCTGCCCTCTTCCCCGGGTGCCAGAGCCGCCATCTTAAAGTGGAGTTCAGAATGTGCCCTCGCCTCTCTGAGAGCGGTCACATTGGTTTGGCTGTCCCACAGTGGTTCACTGTCTAATGAGGCAAACCTTGGCAAGCCAAGAAACCAGGTGGGAGTAAATTATCTTTCCCTAGAACCCACTCAGCCCATTACTTTGGCTTCTTCTGACCCCTGGGAAGTACCCCTGCTGTCTCCCCGGTGAGCACTGTGGATGATCAGAGCTTCATCTGTGCATCCACTTCGCCTCAGATGCTATTTGATATATTCTTTGTGGGACTTTTATTCTGTATTGCTCAGCACACTCCTATATTCCCAGGATGACCTTTCTGTTTGCCCTGTGTTTACTCCTGACTCCCAAGTATGAACTTCATAGATCCCTACCGCTCTGTCCCTGACAACTTCATGTCTAAAGTATCCTGTAGTTCAGGGCAAAGATACCCTTGGGAGGTACAAGAGTCTGGGGCTCCTCCTAACATCAGGTATGAGACTCCTGATGAGCTGGGGATTTTGTAATATAACAGATTGAACTGGATTTCTAGATACTTGGGCTCCAGACTTAGTTTGTCAGTAACTTCTTAGCCTTCCACATGTCAACTTCTTTCTTTGGGTCTCATTTTTCCTATGTCACTTAGGTGCCTGTAAGAATGTAGGTGTAAATTAAGGAGCTTATACCATATTGTGATCAAGCCAAAGCCCTATCCAGGTACACTGTCTTTTAAAGCAGTGGATCAAACTAATGGTAGGGCAACCACAAGATATCTGAGGTTTTTGGGTTTCTTTGGAGGCAGGGTCTCACTGTGTAGTTCAGGTTGCCCTTGAACTCACTGTGTAGCCTAGGCTGGCCTCAAACTCACAGTGATCTTTCTCCTTCAGCCTCCCAAGTGTAGAAGGAGTGTGCCACCATACCCGGCAAGGCTTGTTTTTGATAGTATCACCTCTTTCCTCTCTCGTACCATGCCTGGGCCACATCTTCAGAATAAAGCCTGTGGACCAGTTTAAGTGTTCCAAGAAATTATTATTATTATTATTTTTTAGTTTTTGATTTTTGAGACAGTGTCTTGCTGTATAGCTCAGACTGGCCTTGAACTCATTAAATAGTTCAGACTGGCCTTGAACTTGTGGCAGTGGTCCATTATCTACCACCATGCCCAGCTTCAGGGCAGTTATTAGGAACACAGTACCCTAGGGCCAATAGCAGAGGTCAGAGCACCATGCTTTTCGATGGTAGGGCCATTACTACATTAGGTTTTGAAAGCTGGTAAAAAATTAGTGGCCTTTGCCTACCAGGGTTTATCCCCTAAAGGGTCTCTCTTTTCCTGGCCACTGACTCCTTGGGATTGAACCTAAGGCCTTATGTATATTAGAGGAGTGCTCTACCACTGACCACAAAATAAGGACTTTCATTTAGATTTCTGGTTGTAGTAATAATACATGCTTACTGTAGAAATATAGCATTATTCCAGAATCATCTAAAATTTTACAACCTAGAGAAAAAAATTTATGACATTCTAATATATTTTTCCATCTTTTTTCTACATATTTTTAAAAAATGAGATATATAATAGTATGTTTTCCTTAGATCCAGATTTTCACCTATAACACTTACCCCATGTTATTTAGATATTCTTTAAAATAATTAATACTTTAAAAAGAATATCCTTAAAAAGGGCCATAGATATAGCTCAGCGGCACAAGTGCCTGTCTAGCAAGTGCAAGGTCCTGAGTTTGATTCTTGGTACTGGGGAAAAAAAGAATATCCTATTATTATTTAGATATACCACAGTTTATGCAATTACTTCTGAAAATTAGGTTGTTTATAAGTACTTACTACTAAAATTTAGGCTGGAGGGCTGGGGATATAGCTCAGTGGAAGAAGCGCCTGCCTGGCAAGCGCAAGGTCCTGAGTTCGATCCCCAGTACTGCAAAAAAAAATAAATAAATTAGGCTGGAATCCTCATCTTCATCCCTAAGTATTTGGTAAAATCCCAATTATTGTCTCAAATCATTTTTAGAAATAGAATTTCTCGTGAAAGGATACAGACCTTTAAAGGCTCTTGACATTTATTTAGTTTAACAATAATTTTTGAAGCTTGCATTCTGGTCCTTAATCCTAGTGCTCATCACTGGTAGAGTAACAAGTGCCTGCATGTTTGAAACATCTTATTTGAAAAGTCCCTGTACCCTAAAATGAGTGTTTTAAAGGTATCACATACTCTTGCCATTCTCAGCCTAAATGAGCAACACCCCTTACTCTGCAAGTCTCTCAATGTGACACTTGCTGGTTTCCTTGGTGAGAGCCATGCCTGGCCCAGAGTATGGGCTGTGGAGCACAGGAAGCTTCATATTACCTTGGATTGAAGGGCCAGCCTTCCTTATCAGAACATGAAAAGATGCTGTTCTCTTACCTGTCAGATGAGACTAATGCATGTGAAAACATTAAAAACTATGAAGAACTCTTTAAATGTAATGTGTTATTATTAGGGTTGCTTTGAATTCAAATAATAATTCTGGTATGCCCACTAAAATATTACATAATGTTTCTGATACAGTAGAGGGCTTTGATATTTGAATGACACATGAAACCTCAGAGAATATCTAGTCTTGTTCCCTTGTTTTATAATAAGGAAACTGAGGTTCAGATAACTTGTCTCTAATATTACTCAGCAGAAAAAGCCTGGCAGCCATCTTTCACTTCTAACTCTTTTTGCCACATTCTTTGCTTCTCTTAGAACCAAGTATAGCAATTAGTAGCATGTTCATGTATGCATCTTAGGTTCTGTTTAGTATTTCAACCTGATAGTTTTAGCAGCCTGTTTGTTATAGTATACTAATTCATTTTTATGCCATTTTAAAAGATTGATGAAGTCCTAGGAAATACTGGACAGACATTATTAGATTATATCCTCTTCTGAATTAGTGAACCTGAATAAGAGTTATAGCATATACACACATATTCTTTTTATATAAATAAAGTCTTAATGGCGGTGGTCTTTGTGGAAATTCACCAATTGCAACCTCTAAGCCCCTTACCCTGGTGCCTGCATACCCTCTCTTTGTGTAATTACCTTGTAATATACCACTTACTCATTTTTGGTTTATTATTTATCTTCCTGTAAACACAGTGAAGACAGGAATTTTTTAAAAGTCTCAATGTTTAAATCAATGCCTGGTACATAGTATTTGATAAATATTTATTGAATGAATGAATAGCTCCTGAATTAGTAATAGGGCCTTTGTGTTGGAGATGGAGACCTGAGATCCAACTCTAATTCCTAATTGCTTGTAAAAACTTGGGCAAATCTTCTCTTAAAGTCTGCTTTTAGCATCCATAAAATAAAAGCATTAGCTCTCTAAGGTTCTTCTACCTCTAAAATTCCATAATACTGTTCATATCTTAGTTATTTAGTAGTACTCTTTATTTTCAAACAAAAATCTACGCAGAACCTCAGCATCAGCAACTAATAAAAATGTAACTATTCTGATTAGTTGGGAACATGGGTTGCTTGCAGTGGTGAGAACAGGCCGTGCCCATGTGGCTGCCTGCCTGCAACCCTCCTCTTTGTGGTAGCAGCTGAGGCTCATCCAAGGGCTCTACAGGACTCACCTCAGAAACCTGTCTCTGAATTAATTGCCAAGGCCAGAGATGGAGCTCAGGAGTAGAGCTCATGCTTAACACGCACAAGGGCCAAGGTTCAGTCCTTAGCACCACAGAATAAATAAGTAAGTAAATAAATATATGCAGGTCATGTTTGTGCTCAGATATGGATTTGAAAGAAATGTTAACTAATGAAATAGATGTGATGGGGTGTTAGGTGGTAGGATAGTAGATGAGATTTTCATTCTATAAATAATCTCACTTATTGTTATGCAGAAAAAATTAGAATAAATTATCAGATTATATAATTTTATTGAAACCTGCTTGGTTGAAGTTACTCAACACACTTTTGTTTATTGTCTTGTCCCATCAATAAAAATGTCATGTAGCCTGAAGCCTAAAGATAGATCTGTTTGTTTTGGAATTGCCAGAGGGTAAAGGGGTCTTTGAGAAGATTTTACATTAAGGGTCCCTTAGTTCAGGCCCCATCATTAGTTCTATCAAACTGAAGTGGACCATTGTTGAGGTTAATAGAACTGATGTCTGAGCAGTGGGTCCTACAAGGAGGAGAGCTGTCAGATATATGGGTGTAGCAGGACAAGCAAATTAAAGATGAATGATACAGGCAGTTTCTTTTCTCCTGAATGTGTAACCAGATTGAACTCTGTCCGGGTTACCAGCTGGGAGGCAGGCTAAGCTAATATTTACCTAGTTCTATGATCTGAATTGTTTGAGGGGTGGTTTGGCTTGTTTGAAATTGAGTATCCAGTACTAATGAAGAGAGACCAAAAGCTCTTGTTTTGTTGAATACATATTTACCATGTATTTTATTACCTTTTATTAATACAGCAGCTAAAGAAACATTCAAATTAAATTGTCCATAGGCTCATTTGAATGGTATCCCTTCCTGGATAATAGCATTGATAATATGTACATAGAACCTTTGCTTGAGGATCTCAGTACTTAAAAAAAAGTCCTTACATTTGTAATTATTTAGTTTATTCTGAAAGCCAGTTACGGTTTGATAATTAATTGGGTGTTTTGGCACTATGTGTTTCAGAGAAGTATAAGCACAAAGGTAGCATTTTTAGTAGAAATGTTTTGAGACTATTGTCATGGGAAAGGCAGAGCCACTTGTTGATCCTTATTACTGATTGCCCCAACTGACTGGTTCTGTCTGGTGCTATGGTAACTGTAGAGCATTTGGAATCATTCAAACTCAAAATTTCCAAGACACTTACTTTGATGATTCAAAATTTAAGGATTCAGTAACACTGAGAATTATTTTCCAGTTTTTCTATTTGCCCATCTTGACACTTGTAATCCTTAAAGCAGCATATTTTTCTTTGCCTAATTTTAAAAGCTTTTAAAACTACAGCTGTCTTTTGGTATCCATGAGGGATTAAATTCAGGACCCTCTGTGAATACCAAATTTTAGATGCTCAGATCTCTTATGTAAAATGGTGTAGTTTTTGCACACATGCTCCTGTGTCTCTAAATCATCTGCAGATTATTTAACATACCTAATACAATGTAAATACAATGTAAATAATTGTTGTACTTTATAATTTAGGAGCTAAGAAAAAGTCTGTATGTTCACTACAGATGCAGTTTATTTTTTTCTGAGTATTTTTGACTTCATGGTTGGTTGAATCTGCAGATGTAGAACCTCTGAATACAGAGGATAGACTGTAGTTTGTTCTTCAGTAGAGGGCTTGTTTTGAACTTAGAGGAATTGAAATACTGTCTTATAGTAACAATGCCTTGTTTTCTTACTTGCTCATCACAGCAGTTTGATGAAATACGGTAAAGGTTATTGTTCTGTTTTATATATGAGGAGTCTGAATCCTGGAGAGATAGCCAGTGGCGATGCAGCAGGCACTGGGATCCAGCCTCCCAATTCCTGGTTTAGTGCTCTTTCTAATAGAGGTCCAACCCAACGCATATCATTTTTCTTCCTCAACTTGCCATCTGGATGTCACAAGACAACATTCATCTATCAATACAGATTAAAATAAGAGAAAAATCAATGAGAACTAATAGTGAATTGGAACAACATTATTAAATTTATAATCTTTCATCCTGGAGAGTTGTTTAAGCCTCCATTTAAAATGAAAGATGGTAGAAATTAACTGTCTTAGATAAATTTATTATTAACCATGTGTGTTTTTCTTTTATGACCTGTAGAACCTCAGATCATCTCTACAGGAAATTCACAGTTGCATCTAGTACAACTGACTTTTCATTGCTGTTGTCTTCTTTCTCAGGGTTTAACATTTTGTAGTGTGCTGGAGGAAAATTGCATTTGGACCATAAAATCAGACCTAACTTGACACTGATTTTCATTCCAGGAAAATAGATATTTTAAAATCCAAATGTATTATTTTAAAACATAGTTGCAGATAGCTCAGGGTAGCCTTTGTCATCAGGAATATTTTTTATTACATGGTTGTTCATATATTAAAAAAATTAATACTCTAATTATAGCCACTGACTGAATTAATATGCATAAAAACAATCCACTGTTCATTATGCTGTCTCTGTGCTCAACCACCTAACTTGGATTTGTTCTGCATCTCCATTCCTACCCCAGAGCAATAACTAGGCAAGAAGGGACACCCAAACAGTCGCTCCTGAACAGCAGCCACGCTGTACTGTGTTGATTTTGCCGCCTGTTTGCAGAGGCAAGAAGAGTCTCACTATTTCTTCAGTACTCTTGCCTCCTTTTAAGGATGATCCTCCACTTTCTTTTGTTATTCAGAGCTCAGCAAATCCTGCCTTAAACCATCTCTTTCTTTATATACCTGTACATTTATTTCCATTAATTCTTCATCTTCCTGTTTGTTCTTATTTCATTTTTTAATTTAGTGAGTTGAGGAACATTATTGCTCCTTTCCTTTTTATTTTCCATCCTCCTTCAATTTACACCTCACCTCACACAAAAAGGAAGAAGCTGACCATTTGTGCTTGTTGTCCAGTGGCCCTGGTAGTGAGTGTGTGGGAACATGCTTTGAATTGCAGGAACAGAAAGTCTTAAACTTGGAAATCCTGGGTACTTAAGTCCTGAAGGCTTTCGCACAAGCACGTATCAGGGCCACTACTTCAGTCTCTCCTTCCTTCTGTAGTAAGTTTACTTTCCCAAAATACCAACATTTAAGACCCCATTTTTTACCCAATGTTATTTGTCTTACATTTAATTGACAGCTTAGTTTTTTACTGTTTTGACTGAAAATATGCAGCAGTTTCTAGGGCAGTGATCATGCTTTGAACTTGCTCAGAGGACTTACTAGAACATAGATTGCTGGGTCTCACTCCCACAGCTTCTGATTCAGCAGGTCAGGGTGCAGCCTGAGAATCTTGAGTTCTAACACCTTGCCAGCTAGGGCTCGTGCTTGCTGCTGGTTCAGACTGTACTTTGAGAATAACAGCCGTAGTGTTTGTGACTTCTGCAGTACCCTTCAAGCAGTGTTTTGCAGTCCATTCTTTGGTCTGTGTGCAGAGGTAGTCTTTTAGAATATGAACTGGGTTCCAGTCTAGTACTTTTTCTTTCACAGCTGGGACCACTTGATCTTAAAGGTCAGATTTTCTTAAGGACTTTAACTGTGTCTTATTAGTCTATGTTTTTAGCTCCAAACATGGCTAGGACATACCAAATGGTACTCAGTGAATGTTGGGTATGAGTTTGAGTCAGTGGGTAGGGGCAATATTTAGGCCTGGGATTTTGAGTATTATTTATAGAATTTCCACAAGAAGTCTCTGGCTTATGAGTAGATTACACTACTACTCTGTGTAGCATTACTTGCTTGTGAAGCAAGTGTAATTTTCTTGCCTCCTGTCCCTTCTGGTAGTATTCTACAGGTCAGCAATTCAGTAAAAGTGTTACTATTATAATAGACACAAAGAAAGGAGATTGTTTTCTGGTTAAATTTTACTTGGCAGTTTTATTGATTAGTCTTTATAATACTGTAACTAGCTTAAAATAAAAAAAAAAAAGAATATCTGAAATACCAAGCAAGTGAAAAATGGTAGCTCTTTCCAGAAGGGCAAGAGATGATATTATTTAGCAAATTACAAATGCAGAAGGAACAGGCGCAATGCTGAATCAGAAGACGGAACAGGCTCAGGAAATACTGCATTAGTGTGTCCTTAGGATCGTTTCACCTGCTGTGTGATTAGAGCAGTGCCGCAGAACATCAGCTCAGTGGTGTGTGTGATTGAAGAGTTCTTCCTTTGCCATGATTATTGCTAATTGTTGTTGATCCAGAATCTCAGCTCTCTAGCACTTTAAGGGCCTTAGACATCCTCCTAGTCTGATTCCTTCAGTCTATAGATGATAAAGTGAGACTTAGCGTCTTGAAAAACTCACCCTAGATCACATGTCTAGGAGGTGGCAGAGTTTGGACTTGAGTCCTGTCCTTTGGTAGTAGGCCCAGTGCTGCATCCATTGCATGGTGCTACCTTTTTCTCACTGTGCTGATTCAGCTCATTTGTAAACTTTGCAGTTCTCTCGCATTACCCATGGACAGCAAAGTTGGTAGGGGAGAGTTGTGCATCCTTTTGTCTGTGTTCTTCAGAGGTCATTTTTGGATATGAGGGATGGGCTTGGTCTCTGCTATCTTCTCAGGGCTGCAACCATTTGATGTCCACATATAGGCGCAGTCTAGGCCTGGTGTTGTACTTTGGCTGGGTAGGTTGAAGGAGCTCAAGTTGAGAGCCCGAGGGTCGGAATCAGTAAGATATTCATCTAGGCTGTGGGCCTGTCCTGTCCTGCCCCAGTTCCTATCTTGTTACTCATGCCTGAATCCTTTCTTAATAAATTCCAAAGGGTTAGGGTCCTGTCTTCATCTTATTAACTCATAAGTACAGGTCAGTCGGAGGTATGGGAGATTGGTAGGAGGATAGCATTTGCTAAGTGTTTTGTGCCAGTTACCTGACCCACATCATATTATTTAATCTTCACCACATCTATGAAGTATTGTGTCTTTTACAGATGAGGAAGCGGAATCTCAGGGAGACCATGGTACTTGGTTAAGGTGACATAACTAATGGGTGCTGGAGCTGGGGTTCAGGTGTAAGTCTGTTGACCCTAAATCCCACACTGACTTCACTGTATTTTTTAGGGCCTACGATATACTCCAAAATCCCCAGTTCATTCACGTTTTTTCAGAATGTTTACTGACACATGCTGTACTCTAGCCACCATGCTAGTCACCAGAGAGGCAGTTCCTGCCCTTGGGGAGCTTACTGTCTACTGGAGAAGCAATGGGAATATATAAGAGGGGAGACTAATGTAGCCCAGGGTGGAACATAACAGCTAGACCTACTACAGGAAGAAACATTTCATCTGAGGCCTGTGCTGGAGCATGGAAAACTTTTGCATAAAACCAGAAGGAAGGCTTCTGTGGCAGGAACACCAGGAGCAGTTGCAGCTGATGTTCTACTTGAAGTCTGTCTTGTGCTGCCTGACTACCCAGCACAGTGCCTGGCATTTAATGGGTTCCCACTGAATGTTTGCTGAATGAATGAGTGCATGAATGGCTGAAACAATCATTCAGTGGCAATGTCGAAAGCTCATTTTGCCGTACATAATAACATAAGTTACCTTGGAATGATTCATGGTTCCAAACAGCTTTTTCCTCCAGCTCCTCTTGTCTTTCTGTTGTTTTGGATTTCCTTGCTACATTTTGAATGTTCACACACGTGTCCTGCCTTTCCTTCAGGGCCGTGGGGTGTCTTCCTGCCTCAAGGAGAGCAAAAGCGGAGCTGCCCTATTATCCTCTTAGTGGTTGCCTTGAGCATGAAGTTTGAAATAGCGTCAGTGATTTGATTTTTTCCTCTGGGGATCTGACAATTGAAAATAAATGTAAAAAGAGCCCCAAAGGAGTTTTTTCTTGGGGACATGAGAGATGACAGCACGGTTATTGGTGCACTTTGACAATGCAGAGTTATGTAAGTGAGTGAAAATAGAGGCTGTTCCACCAAGGTCAGCTTGCCTTACTTCAGTGATTTCATATTCCCAAAAGTGGGTGGCCCGGAGTGGTTCTGTAACTCACTATTTGCAAAATCCTAGTTCGTGATAGAGAGAAATAGAATTCTGTAGACTGGGGTTCAACAAATGTTAATTTAAACAATGACTAGGTATCAGATACTTTCACATTGCATTTAATAACAAAAATACAAACAGGGTCCAGTTTCTGAAGAATAAATTTCTGACCTGAAACTCTTTAGGAGGGGCATAAAACATTGCACAACCTGAACTCGGTGAGCATAGCCTACTTGTTAGTATTCCCTGGTCTGCAGTAGATCTCACACTGGCTGGAGGCCCGTTTCCCCCAGATTTAAATTTCCGAGGCTTCATGGGGTCTTCTTTGGCAGTTGTGGCTTCTCACCTGTGGGACTGTCCCGTGGGCTCACAGTGAATTTGAGGGGCAATTATGACTGACAGTGGTAGTCTTTGTTGATTGATTGGTTTTCACTCATTTGTTCAATCACACATAAACATATATTGAATGACTCCTGCATGTAGGGCACCGTAAATGGTAACAGAGCTAACACTTGATGGGTAAGGCAGATGAGAGGTGTACAAAGGATTGTGTGTGTTGTTGTGGGAACCTGAGGCAACCCTGGGGGTCAGCGAGGGTGAATCTTAAAGGCCCATCAGGGGCAGCTGTCTGAAATGACTCAAAGGTGAGCCTTTATCCTACTGGGAAGTGGGGCTTGATGTGGCCCATCTGTAAATTGCTCAGAGTGATCTTGTCTACATCCCCCACCCCTGTAAGAGTAAGCTTATTTATAAAGGAGCGTAAAGGTATTAGGAGTCCTGTTACCTTGCTCTTTTAGATCTCTATAGCAGTGATGTAAACCTTTCAGAGCTTTAATCATATAAACAGCCTGCTGCGGCACACATGCTATAGATTCACCACCTTTTCTCTGTAGGGTTTGGAAGCTGCATTTAGCTGTAGCTAAATTTTATAGTTTTTTCAGAATGTTTATAGTATTTTATAGATTGATTTCCACTGAAGAGTTTTGTTAGTGTTGATGAGGGAAATTAGGAAGTCAGGAACAGTCCCTGATGATATGTGTAGTTACTAGGTGGTCCTGAACCCATAAGGTGGAAGCGGAGGGTTTGGTGGGTGTAATAAGGAGTTCAGAGCTGAGCTTTAAGGGTTGTAAGTGGTTTTTCCACAATATGTTGAGGATGAAAACTGGGTCCCGAGACATTGAGAACTCCTCAAGAAAGGGACCCCTTTCCAGCTTGCTGGTGATCTGCATGGTCATCAAGTCCAAGGCTCTCCCTACTCTTGTCACTTCTATTGCCGGGGATACAGGCAGTTGAATTACAGGCCTTGCACATTAGGTGATGTGGCCATGGGAACAAAGATGAATAATTCTGCAGTGTGCGAATTCCATATCAGGCTTAGTAGTTACAGAGGAGCAAGTGAGGACTTCTCTAAAGAAATGGAGAGAACTGGGGAGGCTGTCACTCAGGACTACAGCCCCTGCCTGAGAGTGCTTTCTTGGTTTGTCTCAACATGTCATTGGCTGGGTGAGACTTTCTCACCCAGATGGTCAATAAGCTGGAAAGTAGGCTTCTCCCTGGGTTTGGAAACAGGGACTTCTCCACTAGTTCTGTTTAATCTGTGCTGTTTCCCCTTCTCCCCTTTGTGCTCCATGGAACTGGCTCTGCATGGGCATGTAAGCCCAGAGACTGTGGTCCTCTCCCACCCTTACCCTGCTGTCCAGGCCCAGGAAGCATTCCTTTGAGAGCTGTCTTGTCTGTGGGATATCAGCCTTAGCAGAAATGATGCTGTGGTTTCCGAGGTGACCTCTTTGCTGATTTTAGAACTTTGTTCCTTGCCTGCTGGCAGCTCACCAGGACAGAGGGAGCTTTGGATTCACTAATGCTAGGTTCATGGTTAGACTTCCATGCATAATTAGTGTTTTAAAGTCATTTTATCTAAAGATTTCAAATTTAGAGACTCTTAAGTCCTTGAAAGACATTTTATGGATTGCAGCTGGGTTTAAAAAGATCTTACAGCATTTCTGGCCAGCCCTTGCTGTTGGCCAGCTGCTTCTAATCACGTTTGGTAAAGTCCTACAAAAGACTCATTCTTCCTCCAGCTTCTTGCAGAAGGTGTCATGCTCCATGTTGGCCAAGTTCTGAAAATAGAATAGGGTCACTCAAAATTCATTGTGTAGAATCACATTGGATCATACGAGAATGTGGATTCTGGTTCTGAAGGTCTGAGTTGGTGTACATTGCAATGTATATATGTATGTATGTATGTATGTACATATATATGTTTGTAATCTATATTGTTTATATTCCTTGCAGAGAGCTGGTACATGTACATAACCACATCTTAATACCTTCTTTTCATCCCTTTTCCCCATCTTCCCTCCCTCCATTTCTTGATTCCTTTTCCATTTGAGAAAGATCTGTCTCTATACTTAACCTTTTATTTTTCTCTTTATTTATATTTTGGGGTTTTCATAAGAGAAACCCTGTAGTATTTAAGCTTGTGTGTCTAATTTATTTCACTTAACCTTATGGTCTCAGGGTGCATCCATTTTCCTGTACATGACTCAAGATTATCTTTTACTGCATTGTGTATAAATACCATATTTTCTTTATCAACTCATCCATTGTACATGTAGAACACTTCCAAGATTTAGCTATTATGAATTGTGCTTCTATCAACATGGGTATGCATGTATCATTGTACTATGATGACTTTAACTCTTTCAGGAGGATGACCTACAAAGGGAGTAGCTAGGCCAAATATTTGAGGAATCTCCATACTGATTTTCATAGTGGTTGTACTAGTTTAAATTCTCACCAACAATGTAGAAGTGTTCCTTTTTTCCTGAAACCTGACCAGCATTTTTTATTACTTAATTTCTTGGTGATGGCTATTCTTTCTGGGGTAAGATGGAATGTCAGTGTTGTTTTAATTTGCATTTCTCTAATGTCCATCGACGTTGAGCCTTTCTTCATGTATATATTGGTTATCTGTCTTTCTTCTGTGAAGTGTCTATTCATTTTATTTGCCCAGTTTTTGATTGGGTCTTTTATTTTGGAGGTAGTCTAATTTTTTTGAATTCTTTATGTATTTCAGGTATTAGTCCTCTGTCTTAGGAATAGCTGGTGATTTTTCCCCCGTTCTCTAAATTGTCTTTTCACTCTGTTCATTGTTTCTTTCATTGTGCAGAAGCTCTTTGTTTGATATGATTCCATTTGCTGATTCTTGATGCTATTTCCTGTGCAAATGGGGTTCTGTTCAGAAACTCCTTGCCTATACTTCGACTTTAAGAGTTATTCGTAGTATATCTTCCTGCAAGTTGTTTCTGTTTTTAACATTAAGTTCCTCGATCTATTTTTATTTCAGTTTAGTACATCATGAGAGATATGGGTCTGTATTCAATCATCTGCATGTGGATAGCCAATTTTCCACACACCATTTATTAAAGAGGCTGTCTTTGTTTAGTGTATGGTTTTGGCCCCTTTGTCAAAGATCAAATAGTTGAATGTGCTTCTGTTGTTTCAGCATCCTCTATTCTAGTTCATTGATCCTCATGTCTATTTTTGTACCAGTACCATGCTGTTTTTATACTGTAGCTTTGTAATGTAACTTCAAGTTGGGGATTGTGATGTCTCCCACTTTGCTGTTGTTACCCAGTATTGCTTTTGCTATTCTGGGTCTTCTTATAGTTCCTTATGAATTTTAGGATTGTTTTTCTCTGGTTCAATGGAGAATGCTGTTGTATTTTGAGTGGGACTGCCTTAAATCTGTATATCAATTTTAGAAGTATGGCCATTTTGACCATATTGGTTATGCCTAAACAGAAATAGGGGATATCTTTCCACTTTATGATGTCCTCTTTGGTTTCTTTGTTCAGAATATTCCAGTTTTTGTTGTAGAGTCTTTCAACTTCCTCAGGTTAATTCCTAAGTGTTTAATTTTTCTTAGTGCTATTGTGAGTGGTATTTTTCCCCCTAATTTCTTTCCCAGTGGGATTCATTTTTTTGGTGTATGGGAATGCCACTGATTTTTGTGTGTTGATTTTGTATCCTGGTATGTTGCTGAATTTGGTTATTAACTCTAGGAATCTTTTGGTGGAATTCTCTGGGTCTTATATGTAGAGGATTATGTCATCTGCTATTAGTGATAATCTGACTTCTTTCTTTCCTGTACATATCCCTTTTATTTCTTTCCCTTGCCTGACTGCTCTGTTTCAAGGACTATGTTGAACAGGAGTGGTGATAGTAGACATCCTTGTTTTGTCCCTGATTTTAGAGAAAGCTTTCAGTTTTCCCCCTTTTAACATGTATTTTTGGTACCAGGAATTGAACTTATGACCTCGCACTTGCCAGGGAGGTGTTGTGCTGCTGAGCTACATCCCAGGCCCTAATCCCATTTAACATGTTGGCAATAATTTTGCATAAATGGCTTTTATCAGATTGAGATAAAGTCTTTCTACACCTGTTTTCTTGAGTGTTTTTACCCTAAAAGGAAAAAAATTGTGTTTTATCAAAGGCTTTTTCTGTATCTGTTGAGATGATTGTAAGATTTTTGTGCTTGTTTTTGTTCATGTATTATGTTTATTGCATTTGTGTATGTTGAACCATCCTTGCATCCTGGGGATGAAGCCTACTTGGTCATGATGTATAGAATCTTTTTGATGAGTTATTGCATTCCATTTGCCAGTATTTTGTTGAGGTTTTTGGATCTATATTCAGGAAATGCTGATGCTGTAGTCTAAGAACCACCGTTTGGGTAGAGGGGAAATTGCTGAATGTCAGGCACATAAGTGATTTTAGAAATGGACCACCAGTCGAGCTAAGCCTATGGCTTTACTAAGAAGGATACAGAAATCCAGAGAAGGAGATTGGCTTGCCTGAGGTCGCACAACAGATTAACTGAAGAGACCAGGACCAAATCTTAGGTTATCACCTCTTTTTATGTTCTGTGCTCCTCTGCTGATTTTTTGTCTTTTAAAAGTTATTTTAAAGATAAAAGAACAAAAACATGTTAACAAACACGCATACATTTAGAAAATAACCAAAACACTATATAAGCAATACAGAATTTCAGACAAGGTGATGGGAAATTAACAACAGTTGTTGTGTTACATATTGATAACTTCAAACTGGTTACTCAGATAAACAAATATAGACATGTAAGATTGATCAAACACTTTAACTATTCCTTTCAATAGAGCAATAAAAGTCAGAAGTACCACAATGTTAGCTATCCTGTATATACATATATACATATTTTCCCTTTCTTTTCTCTTTTCCCTCATCCCAGTTGTTCTTCCCTTTTGAGCAATTTCCTTTCATTTCACAATGTCTATTGAACTTCTTAGATTTTATTCACTCTTTCAGGTTCTGCTGATTTGAAAGAGTAAGGTGTAGAAATAAGGTTCTCTTGTTGCATTGTCAGGTTTAGAGGAGCCTCAGAACATCAAAATCTGATATGTTGCAGTGTAGATGTACCTGAAGCCCTTCTTCTTTATGTCGTTTGCTTAGAAACTGTTTTAACCTCAGTTTCTTAGCAGAGCCTATCTGGCATGAGGTTTCATGTTTGGTTGTGCTTGCTGAACAGTACTTGAGTTTCTTCCATACTGGACAAGGGAAGTGGGTGGTACAAAGGTGCCAGATAGCCAACAAAGTAGCTGGATCGATTCCAGGAGCAAAGGGTGCATCTGGGCCTCTAAAGTAGTCATCAAACGTCAGAAAGTGTTCATTTCTTTGACCCTTAAAATTGTTGAGTGGCAAAGGGAACATACTGGAATGGGAAAGAAAGGTTGGAACCGGAGACCCAGGCTGGGGCCTAGAGGTATGGGAACAGCAAAAAACAGAAAATATGGCACAAGTAACAGTTCATCAAGCAGATGCTGTGGGTTGAGGAGGGGCACAGAAGCAGGTAGTTTGCAGTGATCCAGGCAAGTAGGCAATCTTTTTGTTCTGTAAATATTTGTTACGTTCTTACCACTTGCCAGATGCTGAGCTGTGCACTAGGGAATGTGGAAATGAATTCCTAGAGCTCTGGTCTCAGGAGGCTCCCAGGTGGATTCTGGATAATCTTTTTGAGTAATAGCAAAGCAGAAGCCTGATCTTGGTGGAATGGCTTATTAAATGGGGATTCTGCTAGAGGAAACAATTCAAGGTCATATTTGCTAACCCTTTGGCACAGTGCAGGGCATGGTTCCTGAAATAAGGCAGATGCCTAGTGATGAAGATCAAGAATCGGAGTCAGGACAGGAATGGCAGCACACCGAGCTCCTGAGCTCCTAATTTGAAACATGTTATCCTTCCTGTTTGAGGACAAGGTGGAGCTGGGGTTGAGCCTGCAGGGAGGTGTCACCTGATGTGGACATGCAGTTGGGCACCCTGATACTGGAAGAATGTGATTGTGAAGCTTACCATCTATTGTCTTCATCCTGTCCCTATTTCTGCTCTGCTTTGAGAACCATCTTGTTTGGTGGTTATGCAGAGTGAGATTCTGAAAGTTGCTCAGGATTAGGCCTTTCGGGCAGCAGAGATGGCAAGACAACAGGCAAGAGGCCTGTTATCAGCCATACCAACATGTCCTTGGTTCTCAGGCTGGGCTATCATTAAGGCTCTCCTGATGAAGGCCAGTGACCCCAACTGGGAAACCTGAGTGAATGGGAGCTTTGCTTGAGGCCATAGATGAGCCTGTATGGCAGTGGCATTTCATGGCCAATCTAGCAGGTGTGGTGTGTTGGTAACGACCTTAACACTGAAGAGGAATAATGCTGGCACTTTCTAGGTCTGCAGTGAGTGTTTGTTGGTGAGGAAGTGGTAGCATAGTGCTTTGCAGTTCCCCAAAACACTTCCAAACATAGCCATTCCCTCAGACTCTGAGTTGGGCAGAGCACTATCTCCATTAGGTAACTGGGGCTCTAGATGTCATGTGCTGTGCCCATGGTCATGTGGCTGGCAGATGCAGAGCAGATACTGGACCTCATGTCTTTTGGGTCTCCTCTTTATGTTCTGTTTCTAAAGATTTTCCTGAAATGCAGATAGGTACTGGCAGCAATTTTGCTGTTGTAACATTTGAGTTTTGGTACTTATTAAACTGATGCCATTTTTTAAATGCAAATTTTTTAAAAAAAGGAAGTGTGCCTCTCTGTGCATTTTTATGAAATTGAACTCTTGGGTCTCTTTATTTTTAATAAGGAAGAAACACTGGGGTCTGGAACAGCTGAACCAAGCACCATTGCTGCCTACTCATCAGGTCTTTTTGTCTAATTAGATTGAAGCCAAGGCAGGAAGCAGCAAAGGCAACCATTTTGTGTTGGTGACAGTGGTTATGTGTGGCCTGGAATTCACCTTCTCTTTCTCCCTACCTCCCCTTTACTCTACTGAAGTCCATTAACATGAAGCTCCTTTCACTAGACAGTATATATCTCTTTTGCTGTGTGTCAGTGTGTGTGTGAAAGAGAGACAGATAGATGACAGACTTATAGGACCTTAGAGACTTGATGAATTACTGTGTCTTTTTCTTGGAGCCTCATCTTATAGGGCAAAGAGGCCATTATTATTTCCTTAAGAACAAATTAAATACAAGGCATTTCTCTGAAGTACTTGGAGGGCTTTGGATTCCTGTAAATGGTTTAAAAATAATAGCACACCTGAAAGGTTTTGTCACTGGAACTTGGGCCCTGAGTTTGCATGGAAGTGGAAGAGTGCTGGCCCCAAGCCCAGGCCTGTATAGGTGATTTTACCCAGTCATCAGTGGTGACTGTGACCTCTGGGCCTGTGTACTCTGGTCAAAGCTTTCAGCTGGAATTTTCCACTTTCATACTCCTCTGTTGCTGCACAAGTTGTAAGGCAGCAAATGTGGAGAAAAGTAATTTATTACATTCATAGACTCATGCATTATATGGAGGAGCCTTGGACAGTGCCAAGGGCCAGTTGCAGTTTTTCTGAGACTTCGTCTGTGCCTAGCTCTTTGAACTGGCTGGCATCATTTTTTCCCTTTCTCTACCCCATAGTCGTTCCTTTTTCTTCAACCAAAATCATCTTTCCTTGCTGTCCTGCATACCCCCAGTTTTTTCTCCTTTTCTACCCACCACACAGCCACCTGCATCCCTGTGCCATTCATCCCCTTGTTCACAGCCCCGCAGTGGCTCTTCATCTCCCACAGAAAGCCAGTCTCCCTGATGGAGCCTTCACAGTGGCTGACTCTCACTGCTCTCTTCCCCTGTGTATCACCACTACTCCTGTGCAAACACACAGCTTGATACCATGCTTGCAGCTCTGGGGCAGCCAGGCTCTCTTGCCAGCCTCTGTGCTTTGCATAGGCCTTCCTTTAGCTTGGTTTCAGTCCTTTAGATTTTAGTCCAGGCATTATTGCCACTGTGACATTTTCTATACAGTGGTACTTCGGTTTGTGAACTTAATTTACTCCATGATTCTGGAAAAGATGGTCATGGTTGTGTTCATGTGGGAAAGATGAACCCAACCATGGCCATGTTTATCGTGTTAATAATATCGTTCAGTTACTGTGTGTTGATCAGGCCTGCAATCTCCCAAATGAGTGGATAGGTGAAGGCTTAAATAAATGAGACAATTGAAATGATTTTAGGGCTCTTAGGAGGATCCAAACTCTCTCACAAAATTTGCAAGTCTCTGGGTTAAGACCTAGAACTTCTCTAAGCAGCCTGTATTCACTGTGTTATCAAACACAGGAAGGGAATACTGAAGAAAATGCAGGAATCTGGGCAGGACTTGGGAATCCCTCTAAGGACTTCTCTAAGTAATACTTTATGTTAATTTAGAACTATGTTATCTCCAGGAAGGCCTTCACCCTGTGGCTATGGTCTCCTTTTAGTTAATTTGGATTGGAGCCAAACTCTTCAGCAGTGGCCTTATCTTATCCTTTGAGGCATCCCAACTTCACAGGCCAATACAGGCCTCAGCAGGGACCAGTGACTCATAGAGGTTCACTTACTATGAGTCTGCTGCCCATTGCCAGACAAGGGGCCGCCTAGGCCTTAGGCAAACTCATGAAAGCCAATTGGTTAATTTTAAATCCTGCTCAGAGTTGCTTCATATTGGTCTCCAACACATGTTCACTCCATGCGGAGTTTGCAAACAAAAATAAGATTTTGCCAAATGTTTATGTTTGCAAAGCTAATTGTTTGCAGACAAAAGTGTTTGAGGTACCCCTGTATATGCCAAGGCAAAGTTTGGTGTTTTCTTTCCTTTCTGCTCTTACAATGGAAATGTATTCCTATTGTTACTAATTCTGTAATCATTTGTTTGAATGCTTATGCCATTCTCTTACCCCAAGTTCATTATGGCAGATTCATGCACTAGCTAACCATTGAGTATTGACTCTCAGGCAGTGGGCTGAAAAAAGGCTTTCCATAGTTTTTTTCATTTCCTCCTGCTTAGGTGTAGAGATGATTATTATCTCTACTGACCAGGAAATTGAGGCTTTTTTGGGGGGAGGGGCAGGATCTTGCTATGTAGTTCAGACTGGCCTTAAACTCACTATATAGCCTAGGTTGGCCTCAAACTCATAGCAGTTCTCTACCCTCAGCCTTCCAAATGCTGGGATTACAGGTGTGCACCACCATGCCCAGGGAAATTGAAGCTTAAAGAATGTAAGTGACTTGGCAAAGCAAGTAATTAGTAGACCTGGGCTTTGTGCCAGGTACAATGCTATGGGTAGATGCTGTAAAGTCCAACATGAGATAGTCTTTCCTCCAGGAGACTATGGTCTAGTAAGTGGGACACATCAAAGTGTCACTTTAGGATATGGAGTGAAGCAGTGAAGGTGCGCCAGGTGCTATGCAACCAGAAGGGTAGGACTGACTCATCTTGGGCCTGAGGCTGTGCCCTAAGCACTTGACACTGAGTTAAAATGCTTTTCCCTGTGACCAGGACTCAAAATCTCAGCTATATTTTGCTCCACACTGTGAATACTCATAGGTTTGTCCCTAGCACCTTCTTTCCCAGTGAGCCCTGAATCTTTCCTGCCTCCACCCTGATTCAGGCTGATCATAAGCCTTTCTCAGAGTGTGAGGGATGTGTGAAAAGAGTATGAAGGTTTCTAGAGTACCAGGAGTCTCTAGAGATTGCCTGTGCTCAGCTCATTTGTCATTGCCTAGGCTTCCTGGAGCATTTCCATCCTAGGAAATTTTTTCTTGGCCTCAAGACAGAACTTCTAAGAACATGTCCCAGGATTGGGCCCTCTGGCACTGTGTCCCTCTCACTCTACCCGCTCTGGCTAGCATCTGCCGTGTGCTGGGTCCTGTGCTGCTAGTGGAGCTGGGAGCACTGAAGTGTGGCCCTGCTCTCCGGTGGCTGAGGACCTGGTAGCCCAGACAGGGAAGGGGCAGAAGCCTGGCTGAATGGAGATAGTGACCCCTGGGCCTATGGTGGGAATCCACTGGTGAAGGGAGAAGGCTGTAGGGACAAGGAAACAGGCAGACCTCAGAGTGACTCAGAAGTGCAGGTGGATGTGTGACCAGGTGGGTTGGGACCACCAGAGGTCAGAGTACTGAGAGATATGAAAGGGCTGACCCTGGGATCATTACCTAAGTTTCTTTTCGGTAGCGAGACCCCAGGTGGAAGTTACTGCCCAATCCAGGCTGAGACTCCAACTGATAAAGGTTTTGGTCTGTAATCAAAAGAAGTAAACCTAGTGCCCAGTTAAGAAACCAGTCTAATGTTCAGGTACACAAAGTAAAGGCAGTGGGGAGCAAATGGAGTGAGTTTCCCTTGTGTGTACTGTGCCAGGTACCTAGAATATTATTTAATTTTTGCAACCCCACAAACTTACATTCATTGATGGGGGAACTGAGACAGAAAGTTACACAGCTGGTACACAGAATGGTGTTTGAAACCAGCTGTGATTCCAGAGCTTCACCTCAGCGTGTTGTGTGTTCTTTGGGAAGAGACCGAGGCCTCTAGAGGAGATGACTGAGTCAACTCTTACAGGAAACCAAAAACTTAACAGTGTGTAAATGCCAACTAAAAGCAAAAAGTTGTTACTGAGATTTTCACCAGCTCTTATCCCTAGGGATCATTAGGTTGGGGCTGTTATCCTAGGAAAAAACGCATTGTTCCTTCCAAAGAGTTAGGTTCTTTTTACTTTCTTCTCTGGTCTGAGCATAGCTATCTCTTCGTGGGTTCTCCAAAAGCTCTTAGTAACCATATGACCCTGAAATCTCTGAAAGATCCCCACACTTCCCCTGTCTATCACTGCCTTGATGAATAAGCATTAGGCTGGCCTGCCAAGCGCTCTCTGAGCGTGTGATCTGTCTTCCTACCACAACTCATCTGGGCTCCTTTAATAATTGAAGGCCACTGTTAAATGTTTTACAGTTTGTCCTTTGTGGACAGGAGCGGTTCTGGGTGTAAGTGATACTCCCTGCTTCCCAAGGACGCTATCTTTCCTAAAGTACAGCTGATTCAGCATGGTGGGATGCTGCCACTGGGCAGGTTAGATTTCACTGAGTCCTCTTAAAGAGAGATCTCACCTGTCCCCTCTTTGAGACCAAGTATATGAAGCTTGGTGGCTGGGGTTGGAGATCACCTTACTGGGAATTTGGACCAGAGAGAGTGAGCTGTAGGAACCCACTTAGTGACTTAGTATTGTGCTGAGCTCAAACTCAGTGCATTTTGTGACTTTTAACACAAAGAAAGAGGTTGTTTGCAAGCTCAAATACTTTCTCTTTACTGTGCACCAGGCATCCTAGACCCTTCTAAATGTAGTCTCCCCATATCATTTGTTCTTTCTGGCTTCCAGGGCCTTGCAGGTGTTGGTCTCTGTCTCTGCCTCTCTCTCCTTTGCCCACACTCTGCTGACCTCTGCTTTCCCTGTCTGGTACAGGTCACATTTTATTGTCTTTGGGGGAAGGGGTTTTCTCTGCACCCCCTTAGCCCTTGGTGTGCATGGGAGTTATCCGTGTACTTGCCTTTCCCCTCCAGTGTACCGAAAGATCTTTAGGAAGGATGGAATCATGGAATGAGTAAACCAGTTAGGATGCTTGAGAATTTTAACAATAATAATTAAGGAAGAAAATTGACATTTATTATTATGTCCCAGGTACTGGGCTAGGTATTTTACCTATGCTATCTCATTTAATCTTCACAAAGCCTTGGATTGTGGATATTGTAGGTTATGGGAAGAAGTCAAGCATTGTGCAGTATTTCATGTTATCCTTTTGTTTTTGTACTGACTCATCATAAATGACCGGCTTTATAATTTAATAACGAGTACTTTTGAAACTTAAAAAACGTTCTTTTAATTTTGTGGATTCACAGTTTAGCATTAAGTATAATAATGTATCAGATGACTATCAAATGTAGAACCAGCTCTTTTGCTGGAAATAATTTCACTTCACCAAACCCATTTATTTTTGAGCAGCTGTAGCAAATTAATCTAGTGCACTGTAAATGTGAGCCTTGTGATGTATGGATTATGGGGGTGGTGGTGTGGGGGGGTTGGAATGACAATCAGACCATGTGCAGATCCACTGGATGGGTGGTAAAAGGGGAAATAGAACATGTCCCTTTCTTAAATACAGTTCTTCAAAGATAAGTCTGTAATTTGACAATTTCGGCAGCTGGAAAAATTAGGAGCTGCTTGACTGGAGAAGGTGGCCTGATTCTTCAGACTAGCACCAGGAAAATGAAACATTCATTCTCTTGGTGATTCTCTGGCTAGAATGCTTTTCAGGCTGCAGGCAGTTCAGGACCTATACATCTGGAGTTAGCCCCAGCCATGCCAAGTCCACTATCTTGTAGAGATGGCTGCCATTGGATCTGTTCTTATACTGTTGCCTCCCAGATAGAGTTGCCCTTTCTAAATAAAGCAAGACTTAGCCTGGTAGGGTAGAAGTTGGAGTTGGACAAACCTGTGTTTAAAATCAGGCTCCTACTGTTTACTGACAACTGTATTATTTAAGGAAACTTTACTCCCTTTCTGTACCTCAGTTTCCTCACCTGTAAAATCCTTCGCACATTTATTTATTGAGTGCCCATGATACACCAGTCACTATTTGAGGCATGTGGGAAAAAGATGGAAGTCCATGTCCTTTTGGAATTTACATTTCAGTGAGGGAAGACCTAGATGCAATAAATGAGAAAATTATATTGTATGTTAGAGGCTAGTATGTACAGTGAAAAGAAGAAGAGAGCAGGACAAGGGATTTGGTGCATCTAGAGAGTGAATTGGGGGTGTGGGTTGCAGTTTTAATAGCCCTCATGACGGTGTGCCAGGATGTAGCCACGCATATATCTAAGGAGGTCTTCTGAAGTGGGGATCGGCCTGGCACATTGCATAAACAAGAAGATGCCGGAAGTGATGGTACATACTTGCGACCCAGCTACTCAGGAGGGTGTGGTCGGAGGATCATAGATTTGAGGCAGCCTGGGCAACTTAGCAACTTAATGAGATCCTGTCTCAAAATAGAAAACTAAAAGAAGGAGTAGGGCTGAAGATACAGTTTAGTGCAAAGGCCTTGAGTTCAATCTTCATTTTGCAGAGAGTGAGTCTTCAATGTCTGCTTTCACTTTGACCCACTGCTGATCACTTGCTGTGTCCTCCACCATGTTTCTCTCTCCTGTTCTTACTCCTTGTTCCCACTTTCTCTAGCTGAGTTGGTAGCTTCTCACCTCTCCTGTTGTAGTAGCTACTAACCATTAGGTCTGTTGCTCCAGGCCCTCCACCTCTGTTCCTCCTCTCACCTCCTCCTTTTCTAGGCCATGATGCAGTGCAGAGCCATCTCTGTCCTCATAACCCCCCAGCTGCTCATTAGTGTACTCATTTATTCCTTCTTTTGTTGATACATTCAGCATCTTTTGAGCATCTACTAACTGGCAAAGTAATTTGAATTCCATCTAATGGAGGGAACAGATTTGAAAATAATTATAGTACCAATTCAGAAATGTTTGTTTTTACCCTGGCTTGATTCAAAAAGGATTTGGGGTTCAATGATTGATTATATAATATGATGAGTAATGTGCAGCAGCTCTCTATGTGCATAAAGTTCCACTCTTTGAACCAGCATTTCAAGTCTTCCCTGCCTTTCTGATTTCATCTCCTGTGTCCAAGTTAAGTGAACATTTTACTTCAGGCAAGGGGATTACTCAGAGTTCTATAATATGTCCTTCTATCTCATGTCTTCTTCCTTTGCTTATACTTTTCCTTTGCCAAGAGTGCCAGTTTTGCCTAATCCACGCTTTGTTTATCCTTTCAGGTTTAGCTTAGATAGCAACTCCATGGGAAGTCTTCCCTGATTTCAGGTCCTATGTGATCTCTCCCTTCTCTGAACCTTCCATAGCATTTCTCTTTTGTCGTGTTTCCCACCTTGGATTTTAGCTTGAGGAGAGTGTGTGTGTGTGTGTGTGTGTGTGTGTGTGTGTGTGCGTGCGCGTGCGCGCGCGCATGCACGCGTGTGTGTTTTCCTGCTTATTTCCCTTACTGGAATATGAATTCCTTGAGGCACATACAATTTTCATGTCTTACCATCCACTGCACCTGGCACAGCACCTTCCCTGAGGAGGCACTCAATAAATCTTTGGGTGAGGGAATGAATGAATGTTTTCCATGCCACAACATCTGGGGAGGGCTTTGTCATGGAGGTGTGTCCTTTCATGCTGATGTGAATGAAACCCTCACAAATTCCTGGAGCCCAGATGTATTGACCCTGCAAGGTGTTGCTTCCTTTGGTGCTGTAACTCAGACTCAGAACAGAAGCCCTGCTGTGCACAGTTTCTGCAAATTGTTGCAAACCATCATTAGTTCCACACATCTGACTTAGAAACACACACTTTCAGAGACTTACTCATTCGTAAGTTAGAACCTGACACTTTTTTGAAGTGTTGTATTTGTACCAGTAGACAGGTTGTGTCTGCTAAGCCCACTGGCTATTGAACACTATCCACAGACACCAGAGTGAAGAAGGGAACCTAGAATTTGGGTCACATGGAGATGACCAGTTCTTCTACTTCACAGCTGTATGTGATCTTCAGCAAGTTACTTACTGATTTGAATATCAGTTTTTCAATCTGTAAAACAGGAATAAAGAGATGTACCACTAGGCTTAATGAGGATGAGTGAAGTAACCTGTTCAAAGGACAGTGTCCAGTAAGCACTTCTTAATGGCATTTAACACCAGAACAGCAGTACATTTTGTTCCCTTTGCATCTCCAAAGTTCCTATGGACTGAGACAGTGTTACTCAACTGATAACATGTGTATGAATCACCTGTAGGTGTTACTAACTTGAAGAATCTGATTTAGTAGGTCTAGGATGGAGCCTGAGCTTCTCCATTACTAACATACCCATGGATCTGATCCAGGGACCATATCTTGAGTAGCAAGATATTAGGGGAGTGGTCCTCAAATTATATCCTGCTTCCAGATCACTGGGAATTTGTTGAAATAGATTTCTGGGTCCCAACTCTAATGATGTTCTTTTTTTTGGGGGGGGGCGGTACTGGGGATCGAACTCAGGACCCTGCGCTTGCTAGGCAGGCGCTTATTCCACTGAGCTATATCCCCAGCCCTCTAATGATGTTCTTAATTCAGTAGATCTGAGGAACCCTGAGAATTTGCACTTCTAATAATTTCCAAAGTGATGCCAACTTGCTGATTCAGGGACCACATACTATTTGGCCAGGCTTTGGAAGGTTTTAATAATAATTAAATAACAGCAGCAAACACTTACCAAGCACTTATGTGCCAGGATCAGTTCCAAGAAGAGCTTTATATATTTCCACTTACTCATTTTTAAAGTTTATTTTTAATTGACAAATGATAAGCAGACATTTGTGGGATACAGTGTTATATTTTGGTGTATATTTACAATGTAGGATGATTAAATGAGGATATTAATAAACTCATCACCTCACATACTTAGTTTTCATGGTGAAAGGATTTAAAATTTAGCAATTTTACAATATAAAGTATATTACTACTTGTTATAATCACCATTCTGTATTAAAACCTGTTAGATGAAAAAAACAATTAAGTATAAAGGAAACCCATCAGAATCACAGCAGATTTCTCAACACAAACCTTTGAATCAAGGAGAGCTTGGAGTGAAGTATTTTAAACCCTAAAAGAAAACAACCTCTAACCCAGATCTCTGTACCCCATGAAACTGTCTTTCCAAATTGATGGAGAAATAAGATACTTTCATGGCGAAAAACACCTGAGGAAATTTATGAACACCAAACCAGCACTCCAAAATGATCTGGAGGATATTCTAGAAAGAGATAACAAGGATTACAACTCCATGAGCCTCAACACAATGAAACCTCCAGGCAAGGCAAGCAGTTAAACAGAAGGGAATAAAAGGGAGCCAACAATGGAAAAATAATGTGACAAGGATAAGTCATTACATGTCAGTTATAACCAAATGTATGGTCTCGATTTACCAGTCAAAAGGAACAGATTAGCAAAATGAATCAAGAAGCAAGATCCAAAATATACAGCACACAAGAAACACATTTAATTGAAAAAGAAGTTCACAGACTAAAAGTCGTAGGAAGGAAAACAATACTCCATAGGACAGAAATACAGAAAAAAGCAGGGGTAGCTGTTCTATTTGCAAAGGAAATTTCAAGCCAAGACTGATTAAGAGAGACAAAGAAGGTCACTACATCTTTATAAAGGGAACAATCCAAGAGGAAGAGATAATAATCATAAAGATACATGCAATAAATATCAGTGCACACAACTATATAAAACAAATATTAATGGAGATGAAAAATCAAATAAGCATTAATACAATGTAATGGGGCACCTCAATACCCCACTGTTACAAACAGATCAACTAGACAAAAAATGAACAATGAAATATTAGAACTGAACCAAACTATAGAACAAATGGACATAGTAGATGTAGTGTTCATCCCACAATGTCAGAATACACATTCTTCTCAGGTGTACACGAAATTCTCCAAAGTAGACCACATACTAGCTTATAGAACTTGCTTAAGTAAATGCAAAGGATTTGAAATTCTCCCATAAATATTATCAGACCATAGTGCAGTGAAACTGGAAATCAATGGCAAAAGAAACCACAAAAACTTCATAAACATATGGAAAATTAAATAACACTCTCCTGAAAAACCAGTGGGTCACAGATAAAATTAAAGAAGAAATTAGACAGTTTCTACAATTAAATGATAAGTTCAGTACATCATATTGGGACTTACGGGGCACAATGAAAGCAGTCCTCCAAGGGCAATTTAGAGCAGTGAATACCCATATAAAGAAAACAGAGTGAGCTCAAACAAACAACATAATGTTAAACTTCAAGCTTCTAGAAAAACTGAGGAAGTCAGGCCTAAAGCTCATATGAAGGAAGAAATTATAAAGATCAGAGCAGAAATTAATGCAGTGGAGACCAAGAAAATACTACCAAGAATCAGTGAATCAAAGAGCTGGTTCTTTGAAAGATTAAATAAAACTGACAGACCCTTAGCCATCCTCACCCAAAGCAAGGAAAGATGCAAGTACATGCAAGGGGGTGAAAAGGGTGAAATATAATTCCCATTCTGCACAGTAAATTACTAAAGTTTATTTTCCTTGTCTAACTGAATATTTGTACCCTTTCCCCCTTAGTTCCACTTGTTCTGGTAATCCCACAAAGCAAATATTATGGTTCTCTGTCTTGGTGTTTCCTGTACCAAACAATTCATAAGAATGACCTGGTATGCTTACTAAAAATACACATTTCCTGTCTCTATCTTGCTTCTAATTTGCTGGGGCCCAGTGTCCTCAGTTATTCATCTGATCAAGTAAGGCTAGAAATCTTCTGTGCTACAGTTAATTAGCTACTCTGCTTCTCTTTCATTTATGTCTAACATAAAGTGCCAGTTTAGAAGAAATAACATCAATATATTTGTCTCTTAAAAGTTGCGGGAAGGTAAATTTCTCTTTGATGATTCAGAAAGTGCTGCAGGATATCTGCATGCATTAGTGTCCTCATTTTGTCCATTCCTGGGTGGTGGAGGTGCAGAAAGGCCAGGTGGTGAAGCAGTCTGTTTACTGAGAAGCCAGAAGAGCCCATACTGACTGTACAACATTGGGCTCTCTTCAGCATTTTTTGAATAGTTGTTTTAGGAAATTGGTATTCACTGCATCCAGATGGATTTTGATTCCACAGGATTGTGAGTGGCCTCTTTTCAGGCCACCATTTGTTTGGCCATACTAAGGCTAGCCTGGCCAACCACTTGTGTGGAGCACATGGCATCAGTATATCAATGATCCTAAGCACCTGATGCTTTCCTTCAGCTCTTTTTGGTTTCCAGCCACTAGCGTTTTTGTATAGCTTTTCTCATTTAGCCTGAAATGGTTGTTTAATATTACATTGGAATTGTGGCCAGGGATGGAAAAGCAGAAAGGTTCAGAGTTGAGTTTGTAGTGGGAAATTCACCAACCCATGGCTAGCTCTGGGAGATCCCATCTGCCTGTCTTGCTGGGTGTGTATGGTGTAGTGGTTTCTTCTGTGACCTTAACTAGAACATTAGTTTTATTTTTAAAATGAATAATAGGTTGTTCTTGGTGGTCTCAGAATTGTTCTGTGATTTTGTGATGAATTGTAGTCCCAGGATATAGGCCATTACCGTAACTTGTTCCTAAATGCAGTCAAATTCACCCATTCAGTCAATATCTATTAAGCATCTGATGTATTTCAAGCACTACCCTGGACATGATGGGGATTATAGCTAGGAATAAGGCATATTGATCCAGTTACTCATTCTTTCATTCATTTACACAGCAACTATCTACTTATTGAGCACATCTTGTTTGTCAAACACTGCAAAAAGCTGTGAGAGATACAAAGATGAATTGGCGTAGGTTTTGTCAGTGTGCTATCTAAATGGAAAGTAAGATTGCAATAAGTAAAGCTATTTCTAACCAACTTTTCTAGTTTACTATACACGTATAGCAAGAGAGAGAGAGAGAGAGAGAGAGATGGGGTCTTGCTCTGTAATTCAGGCTGGCCTTGAACCGCGGTGTAGCCCAGGCTGGCCTTAAATTCATGGCAGTCCTGCCTCAGCCCTTCTTCTAATGCTGGGATTACAGGTGTGCACCACCAGGACCAACTAACCACCTTCTCTAAAAGAAGACTTCTCTTTTTATTTTTTATCCCTTTACCTGTTTTTTTTTCAGTTTCTATTTTTTCAGTATTTGCATTGCATAATGGTTACATTTATTGTGGGAGTTGATACATGTACATAACAATTCTTTTTTTAAAAATCTCTTTTCCCTCCTTTTCCTTTCCCCTCCCTCAATCTCTTGATCCTCTTCCCATTTGGTAAAGATCTCCCTACTTCCTTGAGACCATAATGTTAAGTGAAATAAATAAGATGCACAATCTTAAATATCTCATGGTTTCCCTTATATGAGAAAATATGAATTACCTTGTTTTTAGTGGCCCCTATTACCTGACCTTATACAATATTGTCTAGTATTTGTTTCTCCATTATTCTGATGGAGTAAGTGACATGTGAGCAAGGGCTTCCTTTTGAACACTCTTACATTCAGTGTTCAAACTCAAAACAGTTAATTCTTAGAAGTGGCCTATATATATATATATCAACAGATGAATACACAAAGAAAGTGTGGTACTGTGTACCTTGTTTCACAAACTTAATTTGTTCTATAATTTGGAAAAGATGGCCACATTTGTGTTTATGTGGGAAAGGTGGCTATGGTCATGTTTGTTACCCACTGCAGTGTTTGCAAACAAACAAACTCAGAATTTTGCCAAATGCTTCTACTTGTGAGCCAAATTGCTTGCAAGTAAAATCATCCGTGAGCTGAGGCACTACTCCATATATATATATATATATATATATATATATATATATATATACACAGTGGAGCCATAAAAAAGGATAAACTTGAGTCATTTGTAGGAAAGTGGATGCACTTGAGAACATAATGCTAAGCAAAATGAATCGGACATAGAAGATTAAATATTAAATTTTTAATATTAGAAACCTAAAATATAAATAATTTAAAGAGCAAATTAAAAGATAGACAATAGGAAAGGAGGTAGACCTTTCTGACGTGGGAAGGGGATCTAAGGGTGGAGCGAGAGGGGAGGAAGGTGGAAAAGGAAATAAAAAGGGCTGTGGTGCAGTGTGTGTGTGTGTGTGTGGTTTTCGTTATGTATTGCAAATGTGTACTAAATATATATTTTGGTGCCTAAAATAGTGCCTGAAACAAAATAATTCAATAAAATATTTTAAAAATAAAATATCTATGAAAGATGTTAAATATATGAAAAGATATTTAGATAAAGTGCTGTGTAAACTCTGCTGGGGGAGCGATCTCTTCTAACCAGGACAACGGTCCTTTCCTTGTCTTCTTCCTCTCCTCCTCTCGCTGTCCTTCTCCTTCCCACTCTTTTTTTTTTCCCACTCCTGTGTGTTGACCTCAGGGCCTCACACACACTAAGCAAGCCTCTATGTCTGAGCCACATCACCAGCCCAGGAGAATTATTTTTAACTCTGTACCTTAGAAATACCTTGGGAACTTTTTTCTAAAATGTTAGTTGCTTAGGTTCTCTGCCAGGTTATAAATCAGAATCTGTAAGGGTGATGTTTGGATATCAGTATCTTACATAATTTCCCCAGGTAACAATAATGAAAAGGTAAAGTGAGGTGAACTACAATAATCATGAAACTTCATGGAGAAGGTTTGAGCTGGCTTGAAAATCAGGATTTGGTCAGAAGGAGACATCCAGATGGTGTGCACAGCATGAACAAATCACAGCGGCAGGAATCACAGGGTGAGTTCAGGGATCAGCAGGTCGCTCGTTTTGGCGGGAGCCTGAAGCACACAAAGAGGACTAATTGAAGCAGTGCGGGAAAGGCTGAGGAGGCCAATTTGGGAAAGGCTTTGAATGGCAGGCTGTGGAGTTTGGGCTTCATTGGGTTATACAGTCAGTGAGAATTGTGAATGGCTTTTAAACAGAACTGATGTGATCAGAGCCTTCCATGGCTGTGCTTGAAGGGTGGTTTGAAAGCAGGCAGGGAAACCAGTGAGGGGTCAATTGCTGTGGTCCATTTAACATGGGCTGTGTCACTGGTAGTGGAGAGAAGTGCAGAGGTAGGGCTTGTACAGCCGGGCTGTAGAGCCTGTCCAACCTCCAGCCACTGGTCTCTTTTCTCTTGGTGGAATCAGTAGTATTGGAGTGATCAGAGCATTTTGATCAAGCCAGAGAAGTCAGGCTGCACTGGCATCCCTAGCCTAGCTTTTCCCCAGCCCAGCATGACCAATGACTTGATAGTGCAGCTAACTCCTTCCTAAATGATTAGCCATTTTATTCACATTGCCACAAATGAAACTTAGTACCACCCTAAGCTACCTTTGAGATACATTTCTGTTGTCTTAATATGACATTATGTACATTGCTTCTTCTCTAGATAATTTCAGCACCATGAGCAAGGCTAGCTCCACCATCATCTGGAGCTGCTGATTTCTTAAGCTCTGGGTGTATTAAGGACAGCTAAAACCAAGTCAGCTTTGAGCTAGGCTTGGGGCCAGGGGGTATATTCCCAGTAGCTTCATAGCAAAATGCTCAATTACAAACAGCTGAAGTTTCTAGGGGCACACAGAGCATCTGCATAGGCAAGGACACCATATGTATGTGGGGCTGGTACAAGGAGGATGGTGATTGAATCTCTAGTGTTGCCGATACCGGCTTGTGCAGAGAGGACTACCTTTGTCCTTGGCCAAATGCTGAGGGTAGTAGCCAGAACATCCTTGGGGTCATATATGGCCCTAAAGGACAGGCAAGCAAGGGCTGCTAGTGCAGAAATTTTTCCTTCTCTCTGTCTGTTTAGCCGGGGCTGACCTTACCCACAGTCAGCTGTTTGAAAATGTCACTCCCTGAGACAAGCAGACTTTACAGGAGCTTTCATGTACTTTTTCTCACTGACTCTCATAGCAGCCTCATGAACTATTTAAGATAGGAGATATTGTTCCATTTTACTGATGAGAAATCTAGGGCTAGGATAGAGTAAGGTGGTTTTTTCTGTAGTTATGTATATATAAAACAGGAAGGCCAAGACTTGTTCAAGCAAAAGCCACAAGCCACTTCTCAAAGCTGCTTCAGAGCAAATGTATGCACATTTGTGGTAGAAGTAGTTGTGTTTTGTCTTCTTTATTATCCAGGTTAGTGACTTTCATCCTGTCAGGTATGAGGATACAGAATCTATTTAATAGGATTATTTGAAGATTAAAATGATTTTTTTTTTTGAGGCAGGGTCTTGTTATAAGGGCCAGGCTGGCCTTGAACTCCTGGTAATCCTCTTGGTTCAGCCTCCTGAGTGCTGGAATTACAGGTGTGCACCACCACAACCAACAAAGTGATCACTTAAAAAAGAATCTAGTACAATGCCTCAGATATATTAGACATTAATTCTTTCTTAAAAAAAGAACATTTTGTCTTGAAATAATTATAGACTCAACAGGAAAATAAATATAGAGAATCTCATATACTCTTCACCCAGCTTTCCTCAAAGGAAGAATCTTATGCATGTATAATATAATATCAAAACAAGGACATTGGCAGTGGTATACTGCCTATTAACTAGACTGCAGGCCTTACTCAGATCCCCTTTTTATTTTTAGACAAAAATTAGACTGGATTATTACAAGGGGTGTTTTTTGCCAACCCTGAAATGCCAGATACAGTATCTTCATTCTCCTTGATTCCTGTTTGTCGTCTGACTTTCATAGTACTGCGTTTCTCACTCTTATATCGCTGTCTTCATGGTCTCGTCATCTTATCTACATGCTCTGTGTCTCCCAGATTTGGTCTTAACCCTGCTTTTCTCCCTGCGCCCCTCTACCTCTCCCCCTACGCCTCCCCCCCCACCTAATCATTTAGGAAATCTTTTATTTTTTAAAAACCTTTATCTGATGATTCTGAAACCCATATTCCCACCTCCACTTGTAATGTGCCTCTCTGGTTTCCTGTTTCTGGATATTTGCTAAATAGATGCTCTAACTTACTGTTATCCAAAACTAAACTTGTCATTTTTTGAACCCCAAACCAGTGTCCTGCTACTGCTCCGCCTGACTTCCATGTTTCTGCCAGTGAGTAATTAAATCTGTCCAGGACTTCACAGGGAAGCTTTTCAGTGATAGATATGCTATTACCTGGATTGTGGTGATTATTTTTCTGGACATATACATATGTCAAAACTTATGTGCATTAAATATATATGTGAGTTACACCTTAGTAAAACTGTTACAAGGAAAATAACAGGACTATACAGTAAGTTACCATATAGGATTGTTGGGGAGATTAAATGAGTTTTTTCAGGGAAAGTACTTAAAACAGTACCTGTCATATATTAAATGTTTCAGAAATGTTGTTTATTTTTCTTTTGTTCAACTCAAGTGCATGGTGACTGGCACAGAATAGGTGTTTGATGAATGAATGAATGCTGTCATGGTCTTGAAGTACTATTTTCCTCCCTTGTATTTTATTCAAATATTGCTTCTTTCTAAGGTCCAGCTTAGGTTCTGCCTGGTCTGTGAAGTCTTTTTCCCTTGCCTGAGCCCTTAAGGCCTCTTGGCCACCTTGCCCTGTCCCTAGCATTGGTATTTTTTTTTTATTATTGTTGCATTTGGCACTGTTTCATCTTCAGATGTTCTGCTTTGTCTTTTTCTTTTTTTTTTCTGTTTTAAGTAGCTTCGTGTGTATTTTTCTTTCTTCTCCATCTACATTTGTGAAACAGATTCTGAAGGTACAGGTAAATTTTGATTTTTTTCTTATGTCCCTGTTTGCCTATGTTGGGCATGCAACAGGTAGTCAGCATACGTGAATGAATGGTGTATGATTTGCAAAATATTAGGGGGCCTTCATGCAGTAGGACATTCCCCTAAGTTAACTCATATTATTAGAAGAGATCTAGAACACTTTCAGCCTTAGAGGAAAATTGTAAAACTTGGTAGGTGGCATGTAGTCCCAGTTCTGTCCTCCCAGATCTCATCCCCTTTTGGATCTTGGTAGAACTGTAGGCTTCCTTCAACACTCAAGTTTGAACCCATACTTTCTCTTGGGGTCCTATAAGCACAGCTGAGTCAGGCTGTCCCTATTCTGAAGGCTTATCTGTTTCATGAGCCTTTTTTTTTTTTTTTTTTGATAGCAGAAATTGAACTCAGGACCTTGCACTTGCCAGGCAGGTGCTTGTGCTGCTGAGTTATATTCCCGGCCCATGAAGGTTGTCTGAATAATAATGAGGGAGTAAGAAGGAACTCGGCTCAGTCTTGTTTTGTTCTATTTTTGTTTTTATTTTTGAGGCAGGGTCTCACTAGATAGTTCAGGCTGGCCTTGGACGCACTGTAGCCCAGGCTGGTCTTAAGTCATGGCTGCCCTCCTGCCTCAGCTTCCTGAGTTCTGGGATTATGGGTGGCCTGACCAGATGTGGTGGCAGAGTCTTGAACACTCAGTCACTTATGTCCCTGGACTCTGGCCTTTCCAGCTGCAGCTTATTGCCTCTGTGGAAGGTCCAGTCTGAAAACTTGCTAGGAGCTCTTTCTTAGACCTCTGGCATTATTGTGTTCAAAATCAGAAAACCTGGTTTCTACTCTTCTGGATACATGCTCCTTTTTTCCAGCTTGGGAGACATACCCGGGGTGATCACCATTTGGGTGACACTGCAGAGACTCTACTCCTTACAGATGTCGTTGTGGTTTGTCCTCTCTGTAAGTCTGACAGTGATACTGTAACCATGTCAAGAAGACATCCATACCTTGACAGTGGCTCACACAAAATGATGCATTATTCTGTGCCATCCCTTGCAGCTTATGGATTCATCATCATGAGTATCATTCCATTGGATTAGTATTGCCCTTTCCAGCAGCATTTCTCACTGGGAATGACAACAGACTGGGGCCCTTGTGTCTTGGAGTATATTCTTTATTGACATTCATTCTTCCTCGTCATAAGAACTTCAGAATAATTTATAAGCAATGGAAGCTTTAGGACAGAAGAAATACTACTTCTGGCCAACCCTCATAACAATAGGTGTCACTTATATTGTTTCTTGCATTTACAAAGTATAATATGTCTCCTGTGTTCCTTTAAACTCTTCCATGAAATAGGGATTATGTTCCCATTTTACCAATCTAAAATTCTAGAGAGAAAAAGCCTTGGCTTGCCCAAGGTCACAGAGCTAGTGAGCTTCTTAACTCCAAACCCTGTCTGTTTTCAAGTGTATCCCTGGCTTCTCCTATCAGCATCCTCTCTTGAATTTGCCTAGGCTTATTCTGGATTTAGCCATGGGTATTTTCTATAATTCCAGGCTAAAATCTTTATTACTTTCTGTCTTGGTTACTTTTTTCTTGTTGCTGAGACAAAATATCCAAAGCCCAAAATGAAGGAAGGAATGGTTTATTTAGCTTACAGTTTGTGGAGATTCCAGTCCATACTCGGCTGGCTCAGAGGCAGAGTGGCACATGGCAGAGGGCAAACTGTTCATGGCAGCAAGGCACAGCAAAACAACCAGAGCAAAAGGGAGGAATGACTGTAAGCAGCCTCCTTTTCTCCCCTACATTGTAAACAGCCTACCCCCACCCAGGGGTCGTGAACCTCTCACACAATCTCCATGCCCTCCTCTTCCACAGGCTCAGGATGTTTACAAAGTAAGCACCCCAGCTTTCTCCTGAATCACTCAGCTAAACCTCTAGATTCCCCAAGTTGACACAATGTATCAACCATAACACTCCACCCCTTGTCAACTTGGCAATTATACACATTTCCTTAAACCAGTTTCCATATACAAAGCCATTATATATTAGAACCATAACATTTTGCCCCCATACAAATGAAAATTAAACACTTGCAACATTTAAAGGCACAAAATAAACATTACCATTCCAAAAGTCACCAACAGGGTAATATAGAGCATTGGGACCAAAGCAGTTCCAGAATCTAGCAGGGCTAACATTCTGTCCTGTAATTCCACATGCAGCATCTGAAGCGACTTGTGGCACATTGTGAGCTCCAGAGGGCTTCCATGAGTCCACCCCTATGGCACTGCTGGTGGTTACAGCTCCCATGGCTTCTCTTTTAGGCTTGCTTTGCTCCCTCTTTGCAGCTTTCCTTAGATGATCCACGATCCTGTGTTTTCTAAACTTCTGAGGTCTCCAGGGCATGTTTTGCTTCACACTCACAGCCTCACATATTGTCCTCTCACTGCCTGGCCTCCCAGGCCTTCTGAGATCTGGGTGGAAGCCTCTTTAACCTCAGAACTCTTGCATTTTCCTCGCACCTAAAGCCAGGGCCACGTGGATGATGCCAAGGTCTGCTGCCACCTGGAGCAGTAGCCAAACTTTTCTCTCTCTTGGCTATGGGGGTCGAGTGCCTGGATCGCTGGGCACACTGAATCCAATGCTGAGGAACAAATTCTCTATGCCGCCTCCATTCTGGAACCTGGTGCAGCTGCCGCCACCATTCTAGAACATGGCACTCTTTGGCTTCCTTTTCAAGGCAAGGTCTCTCACCTTTGCAGTTTTGAGACTGCAAAGGTTGGAGACTCATGTCTTGTGATGCCCTCAGCAGGCCATCTTTTCCATTCTCTTGTTCCTTCTCAGCAGTAGATATCTCTTCAGCCTTATCTTTGCAATCCACAGCTTTACTGGAACTTCCTTTCTGGCCAAACTTACAACATTTTAAATCATCCTTTTGGGCTCTTTGCTCTTGATTCTCAATATAAATCTGGCTAAAAGCCCCCAACAGGGCTGGAGGTATAGCTCAGTGGTGTAAGTGCTTGCCTGCTAAGCACAAGGCCCTGAGTTCGACCCCCGGTACCGGAAAAAAAAAAAAAAGGAACAGATGTTTCCTTCCTTCATTTAGGGGCTGGAGGTATAGCTCAGTGGTGTAAGTGCTTGCCCGCTAAGCACAAGGCCCTGAGTTCGATCCCCAGTACCGCAAAAAAATAAATAAATAAAAGCCCCCAACAATAGCCATGCCACTGCCCTAACATTTGACTGCCTTGAAATTTCTTTTGCCAGATTAATCAGTTCACTGCCGCCCTTAATCTCGGTCTTAGGCAAAGTCTCTGGACATGAGTAAAATATAGACAAACTTTCTGCCAAGCCATAACATACATCCTCTGGAGTCCAACAACTAATGCAGTCCTTTTTCCCAACAGAAACCTCCTGAACCTGGTCTTTACCGGCAGGATTTCTGTTAGCCTTCTGGTCTTCCGAGCTCTGACACGATATCTCCAAACCTTTCCAAACTCTTCCCACAAGCAATTTACAAAGGTTCTTGAACCACATAGTCAGTTATAGTCACAGTAACGACCCCACTCTTGGTACCAAATTCTGTCTTGGTTACTTTTTTCTCGTTGCTGAGACAAAATACCCAATGCCCAAAATGAAGGAAGGAATGGTTTATTTAGCTTTCAGTTTGTGGAGGTTTCAGTCCATACTTGGTTGGCTCAGAGGCAGAGCAGCATGTGGCAGAGGGCAAACTGTTCATGGCAGCAAAGCACAGCAAAACAACCAGAGCAAAAGGGAGGAATGACTGTAAGCAGCCTCCTTTTCTCCCCTACATTGTAAACAGCCTACCCCCACCCAGTGGTCGTGAACCTCTCACACAATCTCCATGCCCTCCTCTTCCACAGGCTCAGGGTTGTTTACAAAGTAAGCACCCCAGCTTTCTCCTGAGTCACTCAGCTAAACCTCTAGATTCCCCAAGTTGACACAATGTATCAACCATAACACTTTCTCTGCTACTTCTATGCCTTATTAGACTTGAGAAAGTTTGTTAGATTCTAGCAGGAGTTCTCCCTCTTAGAACTCCAGATTCTTCTGTGAGATCTTAAGCTGACTGTGGAAGCCCATCCACTTCCCTGAGAATTCCATCTGGCTTCTGCTCTCTTTTTCTTCCTGTCAAGTCTGTCCTTGGTCTCAATTATAGACCCTGCTTTGACTCCTAATCTGTTCCCTCTCACTGTTTTTCTTGTTAGTCTTGTTTTTTTCATAGATGGAAGCTCCCCTTCCAACTAGATAGACTCAGTTTCCCTCATTCATGTGTCTCTGTTTACTCATCAACTACTTTTTGAACACTGTTGCAATGTATTTAAGTGCTAGAGGTCCCAAGATGTTAAAACATGGTTGAAAAGTCCACAGAATCAGGGCCTCTTACAATTCAGTGTCGTAGTGGTAGGCATAGCATAAACATAAGACGTTTGTGGGAGCTAGGAGGAGGAATATATAATCCAGTTTGGGAGTGGGTGTTAGAGAAGTCTTCTTGGAACAGATCACATCAGAACTGGGTCTTGAGAGATGAGTTTGCCTTGGTTTAGGGTGAGTGAGTGAGAGTGGTGCTAGTGGTGGTGGTGGTTGGAGAAGTGGAGAGGGCAGAGCTCCAGGCACAAAGAGCTTCTTGTATGTGAAGACCCAATAGTACAAGGTCAGGGAACTGTAAGCACTTAGGCTGGACTGAAACAGAGAGATAGGGGAAGAGTGAGGGGTGGGGTGTCAGGAGAGGCAGTCTGTACTAGGTTGTGCTTGACTCATAGCGCGTGATCAGCCACTACTGAAAGAGCTGAAGCAGAGGAGTGGCTTGTTTAGTGTTGTAAGAAGGTTGGCATGGTGGCAGGGTAAAGGAGGCATTGGAGAAAGAGACAGAGATAAGAGCTCATTCAGAAGACTGACAGTGGTTGAGGCCTGGGTTGAAGAGAACTTGAACTAAGGTTTTGGAAGAGGTAATAGGAGTAAATGGATTGGGAATGGCAGGAAGATAGAATTTTAGGGCTAGCTGATCATCTGTCCTTATAGTTTGGAGGCTGTGCGCTACATTGTCTCACCCCGTCGTTTGTCTGTCTTGTTGTCTCTTACGAGTGGCTCTTTTTTGCTGTCCGCAAGGAAACCTGATGTTTGCTTCATGCTGACTTGTCTTTACCCATCCACATTCTGCTACCCCATCCATCCTCTGAGGTTCTTCTGTATTTGGCTAAACTTACCTTCATCATCAGTCTGACCAATGTCTGAGCATTCTTTTAGTCTTCGTTTGGAAACCAAAGCAGCAAATCTTGAGATCCTTTTAGGTAACCCTGATTCCCCTTCTGCCTGGGTAGTGCCAAAAGTGGTACCTGGGGAGAAGTGAGGAAATGAGTGACCTTATTCGCTGAGTTACCACAGAAGAAGGAGGAGGCAAGTATCTCTTTTGCATTTTTAGAATAGAACTTTAATGTAGTGGGAAAGAATATATAACTGATTCCTATCAAGAGAAGACAAAGCCCAATGTGGGCAAATTGAATTGCATCAGATTGGGACCCTGTAACTGTCCTCTCCATTGCAGTGCTAACCAACTTAACCGTGAAGTGATTAAATGATCTATGTAATAGAACAGCACTGGTATTGGGAGGGACCTTTGAGTCCATTCAATTCATCATCCTTATTTTGATAAAGACTTTGATGTCTCTAGGGGTCATGTGGTTTACCCAGGGTCACAGTAGCTAGTAACAACTCGGACCAGAATGGAGGTCTTCTAGTCCAGTTCTTGTTTCACTAGCTTGACGAAAGTACATGATTTTTGTTTTAAGTTTGACAGTTTGACAGTCTGGAAAAGAAGACTCCCAGGCTGCTTTAATGACAGTCTAGTTTGATATTTCCTCTTTTCCCCAAGAGACTGGAAGTAGCCCGCCCAAGGTCACAGACTGAGGGGAGATAGTGCGGTGTGCAAACTTGAAGTCTAGTCTTCCATCCCAAGTCTCACCCAGGGCCCAGGACTTGGGTGACTTAGGCGCCAAGGGCACTAAACAGAATCTTTCTTTAAATGCATTGCAACCACAGTCAATTTTATAAGATGCAAAAGACTTGATTTCTTTTTTCCTTCTTCCCTTTGAGTTTTCTTTTTCTTATTTGACAAAAGGGTATGGCTGTGGAAATTACGTCAGTTTAATTAGGCTGCTTGACACAGTACTTTTCCACTGAATTTACTAGGAACTGTGAATTTGTTGTAACAAACTGCACTGCCGGCTGCAGTATCTGATTGGCATGCCAGGAGCATCACTAGCGAACAGCTAAATAGAGATTGGGGAGAAAACTGGGTCAGGAAACAGGCCTCGGGTACCTGCAGAGGCTTCAGAAGGCAGCGCAGAGGCGGCAGGTGGCCACAGCATGGCACTGTCTTCTAGAGCCTGAACCACTGAGCACCCCACCCCCACTGGCTTGGTGCTGCAGCACTCTCCCTCCCCCAGGTGATTTGTTCCTATGGCCATTTTGCCTTCTGTTTCCCTATACCCAGCAAAGCTTTTATACCTGTCAGCTCAGGAGTGCTTTTCCTCAATAAAATATGAGAGATTAGTTCAAATAGAATCTTCTTTAGCCACTGATATTCCATGTCATACCAGTCTTGGCATTCTGGAGCTGGAACTGGGTTTGAGAGTTCTACAGTGATGAAAAAAGGGTCAGTAAAATTTCAGTTTGCCTGTCTCCTGTTTTCCCTTCCCTTCTTCCCCACCCCATCAAATCATATCCTTTTCTGAGAGCCCCAGGCTGAGCACTGAGCCAGCTTGGGAGTTCTTAGAGAGAGGAATGAATAATTATGCCAGGAGGGGCAGGGAAGTTTCTTGAAGGCAGTGGCATTTGAGCTAGGACTTGAGTGATGAATGGAGTCCAGGGGAAGAGTTTTGAGAGCAGTTCTCTGCTGTGCTGGTCTCATGCCTGCCTTGTGTATCCTGGAGACCCCCACTATGATCTGGAACCGGGGTCTATCTCAGAAGGTTAAAACTGACTGGGATACTAAGACCCTGCTTGCCTTCTTATTCTATAGATGAGCAGACCAAGAGAGAAAAGAGCTGGAACATAGGTCAGCCTAGGGTCAGTATAACTATGCTATGCCCATATGTGTGCATGCCCTCATTAATTCTTTCTTTGGATCTTGCTCTTAGCTTCATCTTCCTGGGTCCATTTATAAGTTACACATTAGAGAAAGAGCCCTGGGTCTTCATGACTTTGGATTCCTGGGTGACTCTGATCCCTGCCATATAGTTACAATACCTTTTCTACCACTGGCCAAGCAAAGTCGGGCCAGTATGAATTGTTCACTGGAGGTAGTGTCTCCCCAGAACAGGTGGTAAAAATGAGTCTTATCTCAGAGTAAAGATTCAGACTGTCATGATTGGAAAAGCTGAGTGTAGCAGGACCTTAGGCCATTGGTCTTTTATATAATTCTGTGAGAAAATTGGGCTCATTTTGACTAAAAGTAGTTTTTAATAAGTTGTACTTAAATTTACTGAAATTTGCCTTAAAGGCAACTCTCATAGTTTGGGGTTTTGCAAGGGGAAGAACATAATACAGGACACATATTTTATAAGATTATTTATAATAGTCACCCAAAGAATTATATACAAAAAGAATGTGCAGGAAATCTGTCCGTACACTAAAGACCAAAGAATCCAGTCAAGGGCCTGGATCCCATGCCAGTGTCCTGCATGAGTCCAGCTAAAGACCTACAGCTCATAACAATGCCTCCCACAAGTACAATTGGAGGCCCAGAGCCCATGACAATGTCTCATGCAGGCCTGTTTCACAGATATGCACTGGAAAGGCCCAAAGGTCAGTGGTAGAAGCTAAAAAGTCTGTGTCAGCGAAATGAAGGATCTGTGCTAGCAGGCTGAAGGATCTGCACTGGAGCCAGGAAGCATTGTTCAAGTAAGAAACAGAACTCCCTTGAAAAGTACTACAGCTATCTGCAGTGATGAGGTCCTGAGCTCCTCCAATGATGAGGAAAGCTGAGTTCCCATCAGGAAAGCCAATATGACAAGCTTCTCCAGGAGACTGAGCAGGGCACCATCTTCCTGTCCAGAGCCAGGAAGCGATGCTCAAAGTGAGAAACAAGGCTCCCCCAATGAACCGAAGCCATTTCAGCGACAACAAGGTCCCAAGCTCCTTCTCTGTTGAGAACAACCAAGTTGATCAGGAAAGCCAGCACAACAAGATTCTCCAGCAGAATGGCCCAAGAGAACCAGTGGCTCTCTAACAGCTTCCCAACAGCTTGTACCAGCTCTCAACAGTCTCCCTAACGGCCTCTTCTCTTCTCCAGTTTTGCCTGTTTCGCTACAGCAGCAATCATCAGTGCCTCTACCTCCCACACCCAGCACTGCGCTGGTTCAGTTCAGATGGATATTACAAGTTGACCACCAGTTGTCAACTCACCACAACAACTTTTGTTACAACATATTAATTCTATACAGCATCTCTTTCCCTTCTGAGGATAAATTAGAAGGTAGAATGAAAATAATCTCTCTGATAGTTTTCTCTAGATCTTTTGGATGTTCTCAATTTAGTATGAGGAATACCATCTTGAACCAAGTGTTGAGGTACTGAAATGAAGAAATGTGTACCTATTATCTCATTCATGTACCAAAGTTTCCTGATCAAATGAACCATTTGCATAGGATCCCCTCAAGGCCAACATGTTTTGGAAAACACTTGATAATTCAAATGTCAAGTAGTCTCTGGCTTGAGTTAAGTGGAGTGCGCAGACAAAAAAGCTATTCAAATAGTTGTGAAATACATTGGCTGTGGGCATCAGGCCTTGGTGACCTTGGGAGCCCAATAGCTGGAACAGACCCAGTACTGTTGAAGTGATAGTCCCTGTACTATATCGTGTTATACATTTTGTTTTGTGTTTTTGGGCTAGGACAGGTAGTTTTAAGTGCCTCTAACACTTTTAAATAATTTCCTTGGTCTTGGAAGGTTATATCCACTTGCAAACTGTTAACCTTTGTGTTTAATTGCTATTTTTCTAAAGGACAGGAGAGAAGGAAAGAAGAAAAGCTTCCTGATATCAAAGCAGCTTTTTGCTCAGAGGTGGCACATTCATAGAAATTTCCACATGTTCTTATTTTTGGGTCAGATTAGGACTCATCACTAGAGTCATATGAACAGTTCATAGAAATGATTTGAGTAGAAAGAGGAGAGCGGGAGAAAGACTGGATTTTGAAGTTTGGTCTTTGTGGAGGTGTTATGCAAGGGGAAGTGAAAGGTGGGCCTGCAGTTAAAGGGGTGCCTCACAGCAGGCTCAGTCGGGCACAGGGGAGCCCTCTGAATAGACCTCCCTGAACTTGTCATTCTTGCCCACAGCCTCTTTGATCCGGGGCGCTTTACTTCTAAGAGTGGCCCTTAGGCCTTGACTATTTGCTTTTGCTTCTGGCAGGGGGAGCATGGAGAACCCTTGCCCTTTCCCTGGAGAATTAATTCCACCTCTGCTCTTTCCGGCCAGGCTGTGACCTGTGCTTGTGGTTCTAGCCTTGCATTTCTGTTTCTTGGTGACCTCATGAGTCCACTTTGAGGAAGAAAGTATATGATCACAAAAAATAGCATAGGGTCTAAGTAGTCTTCTTATGTTACCTTCTCTTTACACTGCTTTGCTACCATCCCATTTCCCGGAATATAATCCCTTTGTCCTACACACCCACCCCTAGCTCTGGACATAGAGCAGATGGGGGCTGCTTGATCTTCTGTTTCCTGATCATGCCTTCAAGGTCTACAGATCTAAGGTGAAGGGGAGATTATGTTGGTCACTACTGTGGTCTTGTCTCTTGACCACCTTGAGTAGGACAGTAGGCTGCTCTTCCTTCTCTCTCCACCTCTGTCCTCTTGCCTGTGTTGGTGACTTCCCTGTTCTGGTGCTGGCAGGGAGCTGAAGCAGCTTCAGTGTGCCTCCTTCTTCCTTCTGTGTATCTCTGTTCAGTTAGTAAATCCCATGATTTCACCCCCACAGTTGGTTGTGTGTTCATTCCTCTTTTTTTATTTCTGCGACCACCTGAATAATTCCAAGTCTCTGTGTAAAGCTCTGCTCTGCAAATGGCCGTCCTATGAGTGCCCTTGTTCTACTGCTGCTGCTGAGGTCTCTCATCAGTGACATGTGTGAATCTCAGGGTTTTATATTAAATGGTCATTAAATGTTCTATGATCTGTTCAGAGTAACCTTGTCAAAGCAGGGAGGGAAAAAGAAAATATCTATCTTGTATCTTGTCATTTTGCTCAGATGAATGAATTAAATATTTTTATTCCCTTGAAGATTAATTATTCCCTGTTCACAGCCCAGCTTTAATATTCCAGCTGTATCTTCTTGTGCTCTGGGGCTGACAATTGGAATTTCTGCCCCCATTCTAAACTTTGTGCTTTTGCCAGATTTCTTATCATCCCCATATTATGTAGGCTTCTGCAGTGAGTCACAGATCAAGGATTCACAAAGATTGGAGTCTGACCTGCAGGATTTAGATTAAGTACTGAGTAGTAACTCTTAAGAGCTGAGAGATTTCCTGAACTCTTCTGGACCTGTCTGGCATGTGAGATACTGTTATTGTGCTTACCAAATAAAACACCTGCGACCCAGAGAGTTTGTGACTAACTCAAGGGCACGAAGCTAATAAATTTTGGGCCCTAATGCCATACTAGATTTTAGCTATCAGTATACTTTGCCTTCTCCAAGTAAGCCAGCTCTTAATTTGTAGATGGTATCAACTCTTCTGAGATTTCTCTTTGTAGATAAAGCAATTTAGGACTCCTTTTTGGAATACCATACCTTGTCTGTGTAAGGAATAGATATCCTGGAAGTTACTTCATCCCAAGAAGGTGACATCTGATGAGCAGAGGAGCATATCATGTCCCCTGTCCCCTGGAGAGCTTGCTCAAGAGGTTAGCATGTAGAATAGTCTTATCTTACATGTCTCTTGTCTGGTAAATATTTATGGATGCTTATGTTTAAAAGGTTTTGTTTTTGTCTCTAAAGTGGTTTTGCATTCATTACTCAGGACCACCAGATGCTAATTTCTTCTTTCTGCTTCTGTTTCACCTCAAACAAATAAACTGGTATTGTTCCTACATGTGCTGCTTCCTCTATTCCCTTTCTGTCTTTTCCAGTGAGCCCTGTATTCTCCTGGTATTGTTTTAGTTACCCATGCCCAGAATCCTCTGTGACTCCTCTGGATAGGAGCTGTCCAGGCATGTAGTCTGTTGGTACTCTGCATCTTGGCCACTTTTTCCTCTTGGACATAACTTGCAAATTTAAAATGTTCCTGTCTGCTTCCTGTGGCTACCACCAGCCACAGCCAGATGTCTGTGTTCTGTTTCCTAGAACACCATGGCAGCTTATGGCCTTCACGCCCTCTGTCCTTCACATAGCACACGTGCTGGTAGGTTCCAAACATTGACCCGCTCTTGAGCTTAAATTCAGTGACACTGTCATGCCACTCATTTCACCTTCTTTATACGAGAGTAAAACTAACCCACTCCAGTAAGAGTGGCTCACACCGTCACACTTGGTTATTGACATCTCTTACATATGTAGTGATTTTTTTCTTTTTTTTGGTACTGGGAATCAAACTTAGGACCTTGCACCTGTCAGGCAGGTGCTATGCCTCTGAAGTATATCACTGGCCCGTTGATTTTTTAAATTGTTTTACTCATTTGTTCCTTCCATTCCTCTCTTCCTCATTTAATGAAAAATGATACCATTTCTTTGTAAGCTATATATCATGTAAGGATTAATCTGTTCAGCAAGTATTCTACAGTGTGAAAGAGAAGGATGAGGTTTGGGATTTGATAATTACCTACTATGTGCTGATGATTTGCATATCTTAGTCTTATTTAAACCTCTTAATATTCCTTTGAGTTAAGTTGTTATGTGCATGTGATAGATATGGAAACTGAGGCCCTATGGAAAAAGTATAAGCCCTTTACTGTGTCACAGACCTGCTGCTAGAGGGGGCGTCCCTAGGATGGCAGGAGGGATAAATCATGCACATAAATAGCTGCTGTGGAAGAAAATGGCACATTGCTATGGAGCTGTAGAAGTTCTGAGGATGATGAGATTTCTTCTAGTTGGGGGATTGGAGAACACATCACAAAGAAGTTAGATTTCCACTAAGAATGAAGAATGAGCAGTGTTTTGACAGAAGGAGCTGAGAGGCAGGGACAGAAAGGTGGAAATAGCAGAGGCACTGAGAGGAAATGTCCTTGATATCACCAGAAATCATCAGTATACAGTCCACTTTGATTGAGGCACAGGATTTGTGGATGATGTAGTGGGATATAAGGCTGTAAAGGTGAACTGCAGCTTGTTTGCTTAAATCTCTGGCTAAAGAATTCATGGTTTGTTTTGCAGGCACAGGGGAGCCCTTAGCAGATTTTAAGCAGGGGAGGAGCTAGTTTGAACTACGATTTAGAAAGGTTGCCTTGGACACCCAGTGAATTGGAGACTTAGAAACAGCAGAGAAGAAATACTAAGAAGTTCTTGCTATTGCCTCTGTCGAGTGCAGATGTTCTGAGGGCCTGAAATAGCACAGTGGCAGTGGAGAGGGAGGAGAGGGGCAACACGACAGAGAACAGAAGGAGGGATGAAGAATGACAGGACTTGAAAATTGGCCAGACTGAGGGGGACATGGGGGAGTTAGAGATCATTCTAAGGTGACTGTGAGGATGATGATGCAACCCTAACAGTATAGGAGGATTAGAGGGGAAACAGATTTGGGGTGGGGAAGAGTAAGGTGATGTTGGATGATGTGTTTTGTGCAGGTTGAATTTTATATGCAAGCAAGTTGTCTATTTCACATTTGTGCTCAGTGTTCTTTACCAGTAGTGCTACAATTACTGGTCTCCTTGTAGCTGTGCTCTTTATTGTGCAAACTTTTAGCTAGCTTCTATGAAGCAGCTGGGTGAAGCCCCCAAGAGGACCTTACCTATATTTATCTTTGAAGATCTGATGTCCCTTCTATGCCACTTGGTATCTCCTAAGTCCAGTTTCGCTCACGTGTGCCCCCCTACACACAAGTATTCCTGATTGTGTGGCAGGCACTGGTAGTTATAACTCATACAACATTGCAGTCCAAGTCTGTATGAACATTTATGGTTGACAGAGCACTTAGAATGGTCAGAAGTGTGTTGACTTTGCGGCTGACCTCCTCAGTGGTTCAGGGTCATTAAACCATTGACTCAATAAGCTAAAAAGTTATTAGAGAATAAGTGGTAGATTTAGTTTAATAATAAATGCATCTGAAGCCATTAGCACATATCAAATAGGAAAATTAGGATGATTTTTAGCTGCTATAAGAAGATAGACTGTTAGAGGGGATGATCAAATTTAAATAGTATCAAAGCTGAGGTTGATGTTTTGTGGGTATTAAGAATGTCATGTACTGGGTATTCTTTTGTACAGATTTTGTTCTAAACATTTTACATATAATCATAATTCAAGTCTTATTAAAACCTAGCAAAATAGCAATTATTGTTATTCCTGTTTGCTTGCTTGTTTTTTGTGTGTGTTTGTATGTGCGTGCACACGGAAACATGCTGGGGATTGAACGCAGGCCTCACACAGGCTAGAGAAGCAGTCTACAACTGAGCCACCAGCTCAGCCCTTCTTATTTTCAAGGTAGGAAATTGAGAAATTACAGGTTAAGCTACATGCCCAAGATCATATAGCTTTGATATAATGGAGTCAAACTCAGGCCTTTTGTTCCCAGAGCCTGCACTATTATCCACTATGTACCTTAGAAGGCAATGTCTTCTTTGTTTCTCTATCCCTAGTACCACCAAATAGTATGTATTTATTAAATGCTTGATGAATGGATATCCTTCCATGTCACTGTTCATAAGCAGCTATGAGGTGAATGTGAGCAAAGAGATTTCTTATTCCTCTAGAATATATTCCTGTTCTTGCTGCTACATATATTATATTTCACAGAAGAGGATAATGTGTCAATATAGATCCACCTCCGTTATAGATTTGGACAAATTGCTGAGCCTCTCCAAGTCTCAGTTTTATCATCTATAAAACAGAAATAATGGTTAACCTGCCATGTAGAGCTTTAGTGAGGATTAAATGAAATAATTCTTATACTTGGCATATAACACTCAATAAATGTTGGATTACAGTATTACAGATGGGAAATTTGAAAACCTAGAAGGGGATAAGGCTATAAAGATGAGCTATATCCTCCCTCCCCATTATACAAGGCTTTTATTTATTTATTTATTTATTTATTTATTTATAGTTTAAACGCACTTTATTTTTAGACAACCTACATGATGTTTTTTCCCTAAAAAACAATGCCTCCACTCCAAGTAAAACACAGTCAAAATAAATGAAACGTTCAAGATGACATCAATCCCATTTGTCTAAAATCCTGGTGTTGTGTGGATAACAAGCAGCAGTCAGTTATGACAAGTGATAAATCCAAGTTAACCACTGAATCCATTAACATTTTTCCATTTCTAAAGCATCCTTAAAGAAAATCATAATGGGGTCACACCATCTTCACAGTAGTCCATGTGCTTGATTTGTTCTGCAGCCCCTGTCATACACGGTTTTACTCTTTCTGGTCTTTGTTCTTCAAGTTTGCCTTTGATTGATTTCATGTGGTCTTTGATGTACTTCTTGCAGGCTTCTTTTATGAAGCTGGTTTCCTGCAAGAGGTGGTTCTTGACAATATCCACACCAGTGACCACTGTGCTTTCAGTGCCCTCATCTTTTGGGCCTTCAGCAGAGGTGTTCCCACCAATGAGTGAGTCTACTGACCATCTTGTCCTCCACCTCCAGGCACAGCCCATCTGTGATCTCCCAGATTTTGTAAATGTTGGAGAACATCTCAGCCAGCTGTCATGGGGCTCCAGCAGCCTGGGCTCTGCCATGGCCCATGCTGGCCCAGCACATGCACCCCTGCCCATGCAATGCTTTTAAAAGTGCCCTTTGAAGGTCTAAAATTATTGTTAGTTTCTACTAAAATTGTCCTTGCTGATACATTTACAGAGAATTAAATTCAGAAAATTTAGAACAATTACTTTTCTCTTATAATTTGTTAAAAATGAAAGACAAAAGAGGTCGGGGGAACATGTTTCTCCAACCAGCAACCATTTTATACTTCCTTTTTGTTTCCTCAGGCTATTAAATAGCCAATGGACAAAGAGGCAGCATAGAAGCATCTACTTTGTGAAAGATACTTGTTATAGCTTTTATTTAGTTGTCCCCTCAATGTCTCATGCACTCATAGGTGAGGTTTTTCAAGGGAGGCTGGATCTAGGGTGTGTGAATATGGATTAAGGGAGTATAGTAACTAAATTAATCCACTGACTGGGTCAGCTAGTTCTAGGTGTGGATAATGAAAGCCCCACCCTGGGTATGGATGTTGCCAAGCAATAGGCTTGTAGCCTGAAGGAAATAACAGGGAAAGGAAGGATCACTGCTTGCTGCCTTCTGTCTGCCTTGCCATGGACTTCTCTGCAGTTCCCCTTTGCCGTGTCAGCCTTGGAGATGTTGACTATGGACTGAAACTTCTACAGACTGTGAGCTCAAATAAAGCCACCTTTAACTTGTGGGTGTTGGGTTCTTGTCCCAGCAATGAGAGAGTAACTAAGACAGATACTAATTTTGATAACTGAATTCAATCTTCTAGTCCTCCAAGGTTATCACTATAATTCTTGTTATGCAGTTGAAGAAGTTAAAGCTTAGAAAGTCTTAGTAACTTGGCCAAGTTCATGCAACAAATAGGTGGTGGAACCACAAGTTAGAACTACTCTCACCTGGACCATTGCAGTAGTTTCCTGACAGTCTCTTTCCTTACTGCCATGAAACCTTTCTGCTACCTGTTTGGAGGGGGTCAGTTCATATCAGAGCTGCTGGAACAAGTAATTCATTAAAAAATGTTTGACCTCTGTATTGTTTACAGGGCAGGCCAAGATTCCCAAGTTCCTCAGTCACCATTTCTTCCTGCTATTTATTGTAAATGCTTTTAAAAATAGTAATAAATTATTATGTATTCTCAACCTTCCTGGTATGGTCTCTATAAGGGAACATGTTGTTAAAAGGAACTTGATGAGGTAAATCTATGTAGCATAAATTTTTGAAAATTTGGCTTTTCCTCTTGGGATATGTGTTTTAAAGTTTCAGACTGTGCTGTTGATAAGACTATTGTCTTGGTTACTTTTCTTTTATTGCTAAGACAAAATATTGGATGCCCAGAATTAAGGAAGGAAAGGTTTATTTTACTCACAGTTATTTCACTCTATACTTTGCTGGCCCCAAGGCACAGTGGCACATGGCAGAGGGCAACAGCTCATGGTGGCAGGAAAACAGCAAAGGCAACAAGAGCAAAAAGGGAAGAGATGAGCAAAATTCTTTCCCCTCCCTTACATTGTATGCAAGCTACCTGCACCAGGGTGAGTGTAGCACTCACATGCATGATCCCAGCATTGGATTATGAGTTAATCATAAACTCAAGAAGCCCGCCCATGACTGCATGAGGCTTTGAGAGGCATCTAGACACAAACCATAACATTCTGCCCCAGGCCTCTCAAAAGACTCATGCATATCTCTTTATGCAAAAGGCATTTAGTCCATCTGCAAGAGTTTCCAAAGTCCTAACAGTTTCAGCACTGCTGAAAAGTCCAAGTCTCAAGTCTCCGAGATGTAAGGCAAACTCTTAGCTGTGAGCCCTTGTACAAATGAAGTTAGACATTTCCAACATTCAATGGCACAATATAAACATTACCATTCCAAAAGGTACAAATAGGGAGATACAAATGATTGGGACCAAAGCAAGTCCAAAATCCAGCAGGGCAAATGTTAAGTCTTGTAGTTCCACATTGAACATCTGAGGTAGTCTGTGGCTCTACCTCTGTGGCACTTCTGGTGGTTGTAGCTCCCATGGCTTCTCTCTTGGGCCCGCTTTGCTCCTTCCTTGCAGCTTTCTTCAGACAGTCCACATTCCTGCCTTTTCCAAACTTCTGGGGTCTCCACTGCACCTTTCGCTTCACACTCAACAACTTCGTGTACTGCCCTGTCAGGGACACACTGCCTGACCTCCCAGGCCTTTTTAAATCTAGGTGGAAGCCTTCTTAACCTCAGAACTCTTGCATTCTGTATGTGCCTAAAACCAGTGCCATGTGTATGATGCCAAGGTCCACTGCCAGTAGAGCAGTAACCAGGCTTTCCTCTCTCTTGGTTGTAGGGATCGAGTGCCTCGATTGCTGAGCACTCTGAACTGGATTCTGAGGAAAAAATTCTCTGTTCCACCGCCATTCTAGAACTTGGTGCTCTGTGGCTTTCTCCTCAGAGCAAAGTCTTACTTTTGCAGGTTTGAGGCTGCAAAGGGTGGAAACTTGCTGCTTCTTGTAATGCCCTCTGGCCATCTTTTCTGTTCTGTTTCTTCTCAGCAATGGAGATCTCCTCAGCTCTCTGTAGTCCACAGCTTTAATGAGCTTCTTTTCTGGCCAAACTCACAACATTTTAAGTCATCCTGCTGGGCTCTTTGCTCTTGATTCTCAACATAAATCTGGCTAAAAGCCCCTAACAATAGCCATGCCACTGCCTCAATATTCAATTATCTTGAAATTTCTTCTGCCAGATTAATTAGCGCACCACCCATAATCTTAGTTTCAGGCAAAGTGTTTGGGCATGAGCAAAATGCAGACAAACATTCTGCCAAGCCATAACACACATCAGCTGGAGTCCAGCAACCAATGCAGTCCTTCTTCCCAGCAGAAACCTCCCAAGCCTGGTCTTTACACATAGTATTTTTTAGCAGCCTTCTGGTCTTCTGAGCTCTGACCAGAATCTCCCATTCAGAACAGCCTAAGGGGTTTCAGTTCTGCTCTTTCAGGTGATATCTCCAAACCTTTCCAAACACTTCCTACAAGCCATTCCCAAAGGCTCTTAAACCACATGGTCAGATATAGTTACAGCAATGACCCCACTCCTCTGGTACCAAATTCTGTCTTGGTTACTTTTCTCTTGTTGCTAAGACAAAATACCTGACACCCAGAATTAAGGAAGGAAAGGTTTATTTCGCTCACAGTTAGTGGAGGTTTCAGTCCATACTTGCCTGGCCCAAGGTAGTGGGCACATGGCAGTGGGCAACAGTTCATGGTGGTGGAAAACAGCAAAAGCAACAAGAGTGAAAGGGAGGAGCAGCAGAGAGCAAATGTTTTTCCTTCCTTTATATTGTATGTAGACTACCCAATCCAGGGTGGGTGTAGCACTCACACCCATACTCCCTGCATTGGATCATGAATCAATCACAAACTCTAGAAACCTGCCCCATGACTGCCTGAGGCTTTGGGGGGACATCTAGACACAAACCATAAACCAGAACTGTTTGGAATCCTTGGTCTTGTTAGAGTAGCAGAAAATAAATGAATGTATAGTGGTATGTTTTGTGAGTGGGCCTCCCTGGCCTCCAGTGTTGGGCTGATGGCGTGGATTGGGGCAGAAAAGTCAACAGGACGGGGATGGGATAGTCAGCTCATAAACTCCAACCCTAACCTTCTTGTCACCATAAGTTATAATTGTCTTTCTGTCTGCTTTGTATCACCACAACTCAGATTTGTCTTTCTGTACAGTGTCTACTTTTTACGGCTTTTTTCATTGATTCGGTGTTTCTGAGATTCATTCATGTAATTATGTGTAGTTGTCCATTGTGCCTTTTTATTGATAAGTAGTATTCCATTATATAGTTGTACTATAACTTATCTGTTTACCCATTGTATTAGTTTTCCTTTTCTGCATAAGTTACCCCAAATCAGTGGCTTAAAACAGTATGTATTTTTTGTTTACACTAGAAGTCAGAAGTCTGGGTGGGATCAGCTGGATTTTCTTTTTAGTTTTTCACAGCCTAAACCAAGCTGTCACCTGGGCTGGAGCCCATCAGGAGCCATTAGGAAAAATCTGCTTCTGAGCTCATTCACACCTCTGGCAGGTTTCACTTCCCTGAGGTTGTAGGAGCAAGGTCCCTGTTTCCTCCTAGGTGTCAGCCTAGTGTCTTCTCAACAATTAGATGCTGCTCTTTATTCCTTTCCCATGGCCCTTCCATCTTCAAAGCCAGCAGTGCTGCTGCTTCTGCTTCCAGTCTTGGAATTACCCTTTTGGCGTCAGCCAGAGAGAGCTCCTCGCTTAAAAAGTATATTAAGATTACATTAGGCCCACCTGGAGACAGCATTCGTATTTTTTGGTAGACCTTTATTTTTAGATCAATCCTTCAGTACTTTGACATTTGAAGAATTTCTACCCATTGATCCATCCCCCTAGCTCTCATCTCATTCTGTCACCTGATGCTTTCTGTCCTATTGTGTGGCTTTTGTACCACCCCAGCCTTCTCCTCTACAGCCTGAAGGCACTCCCCCACTTCTTTTCAGTACTGGGGCATAAACTCAGGACCTTTGCATTGAGCTGCATCTCTAAGTCCCCAGCCCTCCTTTTTTTTTTTTGAGACACGGTCTATCTAGGCTGTTCAGGCTGGCTTGAACTCACTTTGTAGCCCAGGCTGGCTTCAGACTTGCACTGATCCTCCTGCCTCAGCCTCCTGAGCACTGGGATTACAGGTGAGTGCATCACACCTGGCCTCCATCCCTCTTTTGAAAAAGGGTCTTGTTAAGTCATAGAGTTGCCTTGCTTAGCTTAGCCTTATGCTCCTTAGCCTCCCAGAGTGGTGGTATTACAGGCATGAACCACCATGCTTAGCTTCTCTTTATTTTTTATGTAACACGTAACACAGATTTAAACTTACTCTGTGGAATTGTACATAATTGGGTTTAAATCTCAGCTGTCCCACCTACTAATTGCAATATTGGCCAAGTTAACTTCTCTGAACTGTGATCCCTTTATCTATGCATACCTTATCACTGTGGTGAACACATAACATCTGTGCCATTGAGGCTGTTTGTTGTCATTGAAAGGTCTAAAAGGTTTGCCATCACTGCCATATAGGATTAATTCACAGGTCAAATGAACTAATGGTTACAAAACTCTTAGGTATCTTTGCTGTTCCATTTTATATACCCAATATATGTTAGCTAATACGATTATTTCAATATCATCACCCTTTCCCCATTTTGTTCTTTTTTTCTTGTATATGATCACCTTGTCAGTGGCCTTAGATACACTGTCCAATTTGGATAGGTGTCTTAAAAAAGTTCACGGTTCTTTTTGTAGTCATCCTATTTTTGAAAAATCCCCAAAATAGTTCTCAGGATTATAGGTAATATTTGTGTTTCAGAATTTTATCACAACACAATTTGTGATGGCAAAATCTTTAAAGCAACCTAGATACCCAACAATGGGGAAACAGTGGAACAGAGAAAATACCTACGATGCTGTAAAGCCATTTATCAGTCAATTGTCTAACTGCTGGGAGGAAATAGCTGACAAACACAACTTCAAGAAGGTTTATTTTATCTCACAGTCCATGGTGGGCTAGCTCAAAAGCGGAGGGTGCGGCAGAAGGAAGCTGCTCTCCTCAGGGCAGCCACAGAGCAGCGAGAGCTCGAAAAGAGCCAGAGAGAGGAAGAGGCCTGGAATGAGAGTACAGCCTTCCAGGCTGCGCCCACAGTGCGTGTTTTCCTAATACCACATTCCCCGAGAGCTCATTGTAACCTCGTGATCTAATCACCTCTGAACATGAGCCTTCTGGGGGACAGTTTTGATTCAAACCATGAAAGTCACATTTTTAATGAAAATGATACGGAAAACATAACATTAAATGCAAAAGTCATGATATAAAACAATATGTATTATGGCCCCAACTGTGTTTATTTCTGAAATTATGTATACTTTATTCACACAGACAAATATGTAACGAAAAAGGACTAAAAGGAAATTTACCACATTATTTAAAAATTATCTTGTATGTATATGTGGATGTAGTCCAGAACAGAACTTGATAATTTAAAACTTTGTTTTGGATCAAAGAAGCTACAGAGTCCCATTGGTAGATCAAGAAGAGACCTGTGGTGATCACTCAGCCAAGAATTGCACTGCCGGCCTGGGCTTTCAGTACCCTTTGGGACAGATCCCCCACACTCTTTTGCATTTGACTCTTTGGATGGATATTATAAAATAGTCCTATAAATTATGTGTCTTTTATTAATCTATTCCCTTCTCACAAGCCTGAGGAAAGGCACCCTGGGTAGGGCTGCATGGCGGGGAACAGGCAGCAGCACTCCTGGTCTGCTGACCTGTGGGGTGTCAGACTGTGTCATGTGGCATCAGGTGGTTGCACTAGATCTGTTCACCATTCTTTTGCTGTTTGTTGTTATACTGCACACACTTGTTATGGTAAGCTTTGGTCTTTTTGTCACATCTTATTTTGTTCTTGACTTTTTAATCCCCAAAGGAATAAAATTTCAGGATCTGGCCTCACTAGGTTTATTTTGTTTTAATTAGAAAAGCAAAAGGGACCCTTGGCATGAGAGGCTTAGGGGTGATGTTCAGTGACCTAGCAGAGGCCCAGCCTGGCTCTGCCATGTAGCTGCAGTCAAGGCAAAAGATTCTTGGACCTTGGTGCACAAATGGTTCAGTCAGACAGTTAGCTTGTTTTGGTTGTTGTTTGGATACAATTGAGATAGGAAGGTGTTGTTGCACTACCTCCTCCCATATTCTGCAGTACTGCTTTCCAACTGGCCCTTCCACGTAGCTCCACCCACAGTGCTTTTCCTCAGGCCTGTGAGAAAGGAAAAGATAAACATAGGACACATGATTTATAGGATTATTATATAATATTCATCCAAAGAGTCAAATGTAAAAGAGTGTGGGAGATCCGTTCACACACCAGAGACCCAAAGAATTCAGCTGAGGGTCTGGATCCCATGTCAATGTCCTCCACAAGTCCATCTGGAGGCCTTGAGCCCACCACAATGTCTTATGCAAGTCTGCATCAAGGATCTGCACTGGGAAGGCTCATATGTCAGTGGTGGAAGCTAGAAAGTCTGCACCATCAGGATGAAGGACCTGTGCCAGCAGGCTGAGGAACTGCAGTGGAGCCAGGAAACAATGCTCAAAGTAAGGACCAGAGCTCCCCACAAGAGAACTGTAGCCATATTCAGCAGCAGTGAGGTTCCTGAGCTCCTCCGATCATAACAGCTAAGTTTGTATCAGGAAAGCCAGTGTGACAAGCTTCTCCAGGAGAATCTATGCACACTATCTTCCCCTCTAATTCTCTTTTATGCTGTTGCAGTAATCCTCAAGTGGGCCTTCCATGCCCAGCACCATGCTGATTCAGTTCAGCTGAGTGCTACAAGTTGACCATTGGTTAATCTACCACAATGGCTGAGGCCACTGAGTTGATTCTGAAGGATCAGCTAGTCTCTCAATTCAACCATTATTTACACAGCTCAAAGCATTTACAAGACCCTCATCAAAGGAACAGAGGAAGTTCAGAAATAAATTCAGTATTCTTCATTTACTATTTCCTGAGTACCTTTATGTTAATCTGAACTAAGAGTGGTGGGAGGTACAGAGATAATTAATTTCAATTCAGCAAACATCTATCTAGTGAAGACCTATGTGTAGGGCACTGTGTAAGGCACCAGAGAGAGAAATGCACGGATATAGTCCTCCTGCTTAAGAAAGTTATAGTCTGTATAATATAGCAATGAACAGATGTGTGAACCATTTACTAACAAGTGGATAAGTGCTGTCTTTGTAGCAGCGCCCAGAGGAGGCAGCAATTACTTCTGAAGAGGTCTGGCCACTTACTAGCTATGTGCCTTTCGGCAAAGTATTTAACTATCCTGTTTCTCAAGCTATAAAATGAAGCTGTAATGAGTTAATCCACATAAAGTACCTAAACAGGGTTTAGTAGTCAATAAATGTTAGCAGTCTCACACTTCTCTTTCCCTCCTACCCAAAGATGCAGGGTTACAGTGAATTGAGAATATGGTGTGAGTCAGTGTGCTGAGGTGAGGTAATGGGATGGTCAGATATGTGTATGGTGGTCTCAGAAGACCAAAATGCGAGCCTTCATGGCTAAGTCTACTGAGAAAAGAGGCTAGAGAACTGCCTTGGGTCCAGAGGTTGTTTAATGCCAGACAAAGGAATTTGGGCCTGCAATGGAGAACAAAATAACTCACATTTACTTGAGGAAGAATTTTGGCAGAATAAGGGAGAGACTAGAGAGGAGAGGGGAACTCAGAAATCTGCTGCAGAATTCCAGGGAAGAGCTAAAGCCGAAACTAATTCACCATTTCTTAGATGTACTCCCTCAGGTGGCAGAGGTTGAAGAGGAGATTTAGTTCTGCTCTTATTCTGTGTGCCTGTGTGTTTCTTGCTGGGGCAGCATTGGTTTGAGCCACAGTTTATCCCATAGGTGTTAATATTTTGAGGTTGTGTTCAGGCTTCTGGTCTCAAAGCTGGTCTACCCATACATACCTGCTCATTTAGCTGCATTGTCTGGGAGTTGAGCATAAGCAGGCCACCTTTTTGCACTGGACAACAGTGACTTGCACAGAACTGGCCAGCTGTGGGACCTCCAGAAATATCAAATAGCCATATTGTAGGAGAGTCTTCCTGGAGAGAGTCCAGTATTTAAAAATCACAACAGTGAAAATTACTTTGATGTTGATTGCATGTACACATCATTACTTTGAGGCTTTCCAGAGGCCCTATCATATAAAAAAGGTGGGGATATCAAGGGAGGTGGAAGTAGTAACATTTATTGAACTACTTGTAAGTATTAGGAGTGGGATTGTGTTCTTTGGCATACTTGAGCTCATTTAATCTTTGCAACCCTGATAGGCAAATATCATTGTGCCCATTTTACAGTGAAGAAGCAAAGGCTCAGAAAACACAGCCTTCATATTCAGAGTCAGATGGCTTACAAATGTCAGACCTCAAACAAGGCTCTTAAAGTCCATAGGCCTCAGTTTTCTTATTTATAAAACAAAAAATCATAAAACCTATCCCAGTGCTGTTTTATGGATCAAATAAGATGCTACGTAGATGAAAAAGAGCAAAGCATTCCCTAACATCCAGAGGCCGGTCTGGCACGATCAGCTGTTGTGCCCAGGTGTTGCTGTGCACTGGTCTGGTGCTCAGAGCTAGGCCTTGATGTTGTCCTGTTGAACATGAACCATTTTACAGAACATCAGCATCAGACTGGCCACTCTGACCTTGGCGGATCAGTACAAACCAGGACTACCACTCTGTAATCATGTGTGAACATAGACAAAACATGTTGTCTATGTCCAAGCCACAAAACACCAAACATCCTCCTCTCCTGCCTCATGAGTGACTGATGTGGCTTTCTCAATTATAGCTATAACCTCATTTTAGTCTTACGGATAAGATTTATGGCAGCACCTGCTTGTGTGAGTCAGCTTTCTGCAATTGTGACAGAATACCTGAGTCAAACAACTTGTAAGGAGAAAAGATTTATTTTGGCTTGCACTTCTAGAAGTTTTGGTGCTTGGTCATTGGTCCTATTGCTTTGGACCTATGGTGGCACAAAACAGCATTATGGAAATGTGGTGGAGGGCCCAGGAGGAGGCAGGAGGGAGGGAGGAAAGAAGGGAGAAAGAGGAGGAGAGAGGACAGTTGGATAGATAGGTAGGTAGGTAGGCAGAGAGAGAGAAGGAATGGAGAGGGCACAGGCTAGGTCCCAGTATCTGCTTCCAGGGTACTCCAATGACCTAACCTCTCTCCACTAGGCCATGCCTTAAAGATGTGCCATAGGTGGAGACCAAGCCTTCTGCACATGAGCCTTCAGGGAACATTCGAGATCCAGACTATAGCATATGGTCATAGACTTGTTCCCACTTCCTGACAGAACCTAATTCTGGGCACACCTCCTGTTCCACAGGCCCTTCCTAATATTACACAGTGGAAGCCCAAATCTTCTCAGTCCTTTCTAACAGAATCCATTGGTTCTGTTATTTTCTTTGTTTGTTTGGTGACGTGGGGGATCATGCTCAGGGCCTTGTGCACGCTACGCAAGTGCTTTATCACTGAGCTACACCCCTAGCCCTGTCTCCATTGTTACTACATCTGTGAATTCAACCAACCATGGATTGAAAATATGTGGGGGAAAATTTGCATTTCTACTGAAACATGTAAAGATATTTTCCTTTGGCATTTCCCCCTGAATAATACAGTACAACTATTTACATAGCTTTTATATTGTATTAGGTATTACAAGTCATCTAGAGATGATTTAAAGTAGATGGGAGGATGTAGGTGGGTTAGATGCAAATGCTACACGTGAGCATCCACAGATCTTGATGTCTGAGCAGGGTCCTGGAGCCGATCCCTTATAGCTACTGCGGGGGGTGGGGGCTGTACCTTCTTACTGACGTGCTGCATGGCTCCCTGTAGTGTGCCTCATCCTTCATAGAAACAAGTAATAAACCCATCTTGTTCAGCTGCACATATGTTCCTGGCAGTTGTGGCTGGAGGGCTTGACACTTTGGAAAGGTTTAGTGCTAGACAAATGTTAGTTGGTGTTTGGTCAGTCGTCTACTACCATAGTAATGCTACATAATAAATAACTCACAACTCAGTGGTTTTTAAACAATAGCAGTTACAGGTTGAATATCCCTTGCCTAAAATGCTTGGGACCAAAAGCGTCTTGGATTCTTTTGTTACTGTATTTTGGAGTGTATGCATAGACTTTACTGGTTGGGCGTCCTTAATCTAAAAGTGCACAATCTGAAGTGCTGCAAGATCTCAGATCATTTTGGATTTTGGACTTTTGGATTAGGTGTGCTCACTTCAAACACGCTTATTCCATGTTTCTTGCCACTTTTTAAAGCAGTTCTTGAAGTCTTTGTTGTTGTCATTACTTTTCTTGTTGTGGCTACCTCAAAGTCCTGAATCAATTCAAAACGTTTACTTTTTGTAGTCATTTTGACTATTAGTGAAGACCCAGAAGCCGCACAGTGTCAGGTCCTGTGAATAAAGTGGATGAGGATGCACCATAGTACTTTTAGGAGCCTGCATTTCCGTTGGATGTCACTCAGCAGCAGTATTCATTGTGGGATTTTTTTTTTTTCCTTTTCTTTTTAATCAGACCTCGTAAAGACACTCTGGATGAGGACTTCTGAGAGTGACAAGAATTATGGGACAAGTGTGTGGGAAGTGCATGGCTCAGGGTGGGGTATTTTGAGTGAGACTAGTGAGAAGGTGTTGTTTAATAAAATTTTAAAATTTAAACATTAACAATATATTTTGGTCATCCTTTGTAGCTTACCATTCTGGTTACTTCAGTCTGGTTATCCCTTAAAATTAGAATCGTAAAATGTGAGAAGGAGTCTAGAGCTAACCACAGTGCTCCAAATGTGGGGTGACCAGAGAAAGCATTTGTTGTTTCTGTGGGCTGTGTCACACTGCTGATTTAAATTGTAAGCATAGGTGTTTTTTTCTTTTTTTTCCTCCAAGAATTGTTACTTAATCATTTCTGGCCAGTGCTGCATCTCTGCAACTTACTTCTTGAACCTGAATGTGGGGATTTACATTGTAAGTTATCAACCGTGAGCTTCTCATTGTTCCCTTATTGGAGTCCATAGCATCACATTTAGTGCACTGGCTGTTTTTTCCAGTATTTATGAGTTCTGTACATTTAAGAGGCAAACCTTGTTTTTATCCAACTTGATCAGAAGTTTAAATAGCTCATATTGAGGGCCATGTCCCTTGAGGTTTCCACTAGATGCCTCCCTCTAACTCACAGATTCACGTAGGAAGAAAAGGGCCTAACCCTGTAGTCTATCAGGAGATCCATTAATACTTATTTTAATGCTCGAACGGTCCCCATGTTTAGCTAGGAGGGACCCCTCCAAGTGGCTCCTGGGTCCTCTGACATGCCCCCATCATTCCTTGAGTACATCTTTACTGTCCGACACAGAATGCTCCAGGTTCATCCCCCATTCTACTTGCCTAAGTCTTAGGGTCAGTCATCTCTCTGAGGAGCCCTGGAACTTTTCAGGGGTTAAAAATCTCAGCTCTGAGTGTTTATTGCATTGAGGGTTAGTACTCCCAGGCCCTCTCAGGGGACAAAGCTGATACAATGTGTGTAATAGTGCATATGCACATGTTTATGATATATATATATGTATATATATGTATATTATATATTTATTTATATCTCTTATGTGCCTAGCTTGAAAATCATGAATTCATACCCTATCTTTAATTACAACCAATATTACAGTGTTTGTCCTACAGCTTCCTCTATATAGCCAGTGAAAAACCTAATCCCATTATCCTTAGACTATTGATATATTTGCTCGGTTCTCCATGAGAAACCAGTCTCTGTCTCCTCTACGATAGTCCTGCTGGGCCCCCTTCTTGGAACACACATGCTGCCCGCCAGGGCACAGCTGTCCAGCGATGCTCCAAGCTCCCACTGGGCCTCTGCTGCCGCGGCCTGGCCACCTTCCTCACGTAGGCTCTGGCGTTTGCACACCCTCTCTATGCTGACTTTTCAGCTGACTTAGGAGGAAAGGAAGAGGTTGCCTTGTAAAGAATTTTTTTTTGGTTAAAATACAGCTCACTTACAATAAAATGGACAAATCTTAAGTTTCTAACTTAATGTATACACCCATGTAATCACCAAAATTGGGCACCCCCAGCAAGCGCCCTAATTGTACTTACCTGAAGAGGACCACTTGTCAGTGCTCACCATAGATAAATTTTGCTTGTTTGTTCACCCCTTTATTTTGAAATAATTCCAAAGTTATGGAAATGTTGTAGGAACAATGTAAAGAACTCTCCAGATCCCTTTCCTCAACATAGATTCTGTTTTGCTGCATTTATATGCATCTCTGTTCTTTTTCTCCCTCCCCCTCCCCTCCCTTCTTCCCCTCCCCTCCCCTCCCCTTTACCTCCCCTCTCCTTCCCTCCCCCCTCCCCCCTCCCCTCTTTCTCCCTTACACCCCCCTGGGGAGCTTCTTCATATTTCTGCAGTTGTCTTGATGATATGTTTTCTGGCCGCTTTGATCCAGGGTCCAATACAGGGTCATGTATCACATTTAGTTGTCATGTTCCTTTGCTTCCTTTAATCTGAAATAGTTTGCTTTTATGACATTGATATTTTTAAGCAATATAGGACAGTTGTTTTTTATTATGTCCCTCAATTGATTTTGTCTGATTTTTCCTCATGATGAGATTTCTCTTATGCCCTTTTAACAGTAATACTGAGTAAGGGATGTATCTGATGTCAGTTTCTCTCATTATTAGTGATATGAACTTAGATCTCTTGTGTGAGGTGGTATCCATTGCCTTTCTCTTGTATAAAATTAGCATTTATTTCTTTATAATTAAGAAGTAATCTGGGCATAGTGGCATATACCTGTAATCCCTGGTACTTGGAGGCTGAGGCAAGAGGATCTCAAGTTGAAAAACAGCTTGTGTAACTTAGCAAGACTCTGTGCCTCACAAAAAGGGAGACTGGGAGTGTAACTCAGCTCTCCCTGGATTTAGTCCCCAGTATTGAAATAAGAAAAAAGGAAAGAAAAAGAAATCTGTGAAGGTACTTTGAGATTATGTGAATTTCTTGTTTTCTTTAGACTCTTGCTCAGTAGCTTTAAGATGCAGTAATGATTCTTATCTCAAAGCATTATTACTGCAATTGTCGCAAAACTATTTTCTGAGTCAATTATTACTTTTCCATTTAGTATTTCTGACATCCTACTGTAAGGAAGAACCTTTCATTCTCCCATGTTCAATATTGACTAGGTGTTTATGGATTTTATTAAGTGGGCTATTAATCTACTGTTGTTTTTCTTTTGTGTGTGTATATGTATGTGTGTGTGTAGTCGGGAATTGAACCAAGGGTTTCAGTCATGCCAGGCACATAGTGTACCAATGAACTATACCCCCAGCCCCAGCTGTTTATTATTTTGAGATTAAGTTGTATAGGCTGGCCTCAAACTTGCCATCTTCCTGCCTCAGCCTCCCAGGTAGCTGATATTACAGGCATCAACCATCACACTTGGCTTTATTATTGACTTTGATGCTCAAATTCCCTCTTGATTTAGCTGGTGGGACCCCCTAAAGGTGAGCCCTATGTTTTTTTTCCTATTATTCTTTTATCACTTCCATCCTGCCTGACACAAATAGATGGTCCAGGCTTCAGTTTTTCTTTTCTTGTTCCAACCCTGGAACCGACATTTCTCCAGGAAGCTCTGATCCCTCTTAGTTGAATAGTATTGCAAAGCCAAGATGTGTACACCAAGTGAACTACTAGAGTGTCATTGCTTCTAGATAGTTTAATATTGTGTGTGTGTATGTGTGTGTGAGAGAGACAGACAAACACACAGGAAGAGACAGAGACAGGCAGAGGCTGTAAGTTCATACTTATACCTTTAATTTTAATCCAGTATGTGCAGAATTCCTTTTTGGTGTTCCTCATTCCATATTTGTTTTTCTCTCATCCACAGTGAAGGTTCTAGCTCCTGACATTTCTTTTTTCCTCATTTGCATAGTCCTACAACATATGCAAAATGTTTTGAGAATTGCTATGTGTACAATCTGAAAGAAAAAAAAATCCTACTCAGTTGTTTTTGTATTTCTTTTGGTTTTTGTTTTCATTTTTTTCAAGAACAAAGAAAATAACATTTGAGGTTAATTAAGAATGCAATCCAGGAAAAGATTCAAGCAATCTTGAGAAAAATGCACTCCTTCTTTATGTTTTTAAACAAAAGTTATTTAATGAAAGTACTGTATTCAAAAGTTACTAGGATTGGTTTTGCCTCCTGAAAACAGTTATATTTTTATTTGAAATAAGTTTTGCCTGTTTTTGAGTTCCATATAGATAGAGTCATACAATATTTAGTCCAGCTCATTTTGTTAATATTATTCTTGAAGATTTATTCATGTTGCAAATATCAGTGGATTATTTTTTCTACTGCTATAAATATACATGTGTGTGTGGTACTAGAGTTTGAACCCAGGACCTGAGCATGATAGGCAATATTCTACCACTGAGCTACACCTCATCTCACTGCAATGTTTTCTAAATTAAGTACATTCTCTCTCTTATACTGATAACTATTTGGGTTACTTCTTTTCCTTTCTTGTGTGTGTGTGTGTGTATGTGAACATTCTTGTTCATACCTTTAATGAAAATAAAAAATATTTATTTTGAATACTTAAGTCTCCTAATAGTGATGTGTGTGTGTGTGTGTGTGTGTGTGTGTGTGTGTGTGTGTTTACTTTAGTAGACACTGCCATTTTTCAAAGCAGTTGTTGAATTTATACTCCTTCCAGCATTTAGGGCAAGGGCTAAGTTTTTGAGAAGCATACTATAGGGTGTTTGCCTGACCTAAATCTATTAATTGCCTGTCTTTGAATTTGGTTGTCTAACTCACATGGTTCCGTCCTTTCCCTGAGAGTATTGTGGCATGCTTTTGCCGAAATCCAGTTCTGTTGTTTTGTTAGGTTCTCTTATTCTGCAATGACCAGAGATACTTTCAGAGAACAGTGTTTGAGTATTAGAGGATTGTCTTAGACTTTGGCATAGGTGATGAAAATAGGTGAAGCAAATATCTGACAGAAGAGCATCTAAAAAGTCACTTAGAACATAAGGCAGATCAAATACGTCTTGAGTCTTGGGCTCAAGACTTGAGTTTCAAACCTCAAGTCTTGAGGCTCTGTTGCTTCTTTGATTAGATTTCTCACAATCTAGCAACCTGATTTTTCTACTGTATTCTTTCTGCCACTCTGACTCCTATGCTGCTGGTCCTACTTGCATTAACCTCCTTGTGTCTCTTCTACCTGCTGCTTCAGCTGCCACTTAGAAGACTCACTCCTTAGAGCCCATTTCAGGCAGAGAGGACAAGTGTCCTCCCATAATGAAATTTGCTATGGCCACAGGAAGCAGGATGGCACAGGAAGTCCCCAAAGTGAGACTTGCCCATCCAGAGCCCTCTGTGTGCAAGAAGTCCAGGTTGGAAGAACCTATTCTCTGTAGGCCAACCCTTTCCTCTTTTAAAGCACCTTGTGTGGCTAAGAAAACTGAGGTTTGACCAAGGTTCTATGACCTCCTCAAACAGGCTGTTATGGAGAGGAAGATAGCCAGAGTTTGTAAGTACGTGGATGCCAAGCATGTTATATTATAGAAGTTTGCTTTACTGCTATGGCCTGGTCTCTATCCTCACAGCTACTCTGAGAAGTGAGACTCTGTCTCCACACTCAACAAACAGGTCCACAGTCATCTCAGGGTCATTAAATCACTCGTTCCAGATCACTGTGTCCTGTAAACTCAGGTATGCCCTGGTCCAAAGCCTGTGAGTTTACCCACTACACACATTGCCCCCTCTTCTGTGCTTTTTTCCCCTTGTTTTTGAGACAGGTTCTCACTATGCCGTCCAGGCTGGCTTTGAACTCTTGACAATCCTTCTGCCTCAGCCTCCTGAGTGATGGGATTACAGGCATGTGCCCATATGCCTGGAAGCTCCCTTCTCTTCTGATAAGCTGGCATCACAGTGCTCTAGTCATTAAGCCTCAAGTTTTAAGGCGACAGCTGTCTGATTATCTCCCTCCTACCCTTATATTTAGTCTAATTCTGCCTCCATGAATCTCAAGTCTTTCTTGATCTTTGTTCAGTCCTGTTCGTTCCAGCCTTAACTCTTTTAAGAGCCACCTAAATGACTTCAAGCCTTCTTCTCACTGTCTTGTCGTAATCTAATGTGAAAATATGTTTTAAAGTTGTCATGGTGCCTCCTCACTTTCACTTGATCTCTCACTACGTAAGTCCTCTAACTGAGCTACACAGGTCTCTTCTTGTCTCTAGAAAGTCCTTTGCCATCTTCGTTTGCACCATGGCCAAGGGAGTTAAGGCCAGGTGCTTCCAGAAGCAAGCAATTGTGATGCCTGTGGTGTTACCATGGTCTCCTCCTTTGGAACCCTTTTTGAGCCTAGGAGGTTGGCTCACAGGATTGCAGTTTGCCTGTAAAACATGTGCAGTCTTTCAGCCCTGCTTTCCCAACAGTTTTGAGGTTGTCTGGTGGTCACCCCAAAACTCTGCACAGATGGCAGCTGGGGTGGGTGGAGCTCTAGCAAAGGCAGCAGCTGGCCCTCTTTCTCTTGTGTTACCCGGGCTGCCATTCAGGCATGCCTAGAGTGTGCTTTTCCTGTATTAGCTGAGGACTGGCCTTGCTGGCAGAGCCATTCCAAGGACACATTTCTTTCCCCTCCTGGGCTGTGGGGTGCCTCAGCCTGCAAGGCTGGTTGCCATGGTGTCTGGGCACCTGTACTCATTGGGCAGGCAGGAGCCAATCAGCACGCCTGTCGGAGATGAGGGCAGCTACTGGCTAGGCTTCTTTCTCTTGGTTCCCAGTGTTTCTTGAGGCCTGATTGCATCCTGTTGTTTGTTTTCCACTTTTCTCTGTTGTCCACACCCGGATTTCCCCCTTCAGAACTGGTCAATCTAGTGGAGTTCTCCTGTGAGGTAACAGATCTCATGGTGGGGCCAGAGGACAAAATTTCGTTACTATTTTACAGTCACAACCCCAGGAACTAACCCAGGGACAACTTACTGATCATCCTTAGGCAGACTACTGGCCACAGGCAATGTGTTTGTGGCTGTGAGCACAGGGCTGTCTTGGTTCATAGCTCTTTTAATTAGCACTGGGTTGCCAGGTATAAGGAACTAAGTGGGTAGTTTATTTCCATGCTGCATGAGAAAAAGGTTAAAACCCTCAGGGGGATGGAAAGCTTGAATTTGCAGGTTGTAGAATCCTGCACCTTCCCTGTCACGAGACGCAGGCAAGTCACAGTACCTACGCGGACCTCAGTTGCCTTATCCGTTAGATGGTTGTAACTGAAGACTGTGTCTTCTCAGGTTTTGTGTAAGATTAAGTCAGGTAACACTGGCAAAGCAGTTAGCAGGGGCCTGGCTATAAGCACTCAACAAGGCCCCGGCAGCTGGTGTTAGAAATGGTACAGCTGTACTGCTGAAATACTCAAAGCAAAAGTTGGCAATTATTTTCACATTCATCTATTTTTTTGCTTCTTCATTCAATGATTTATTTAACCTGTTAATATATTTGGGATACGTTTACTAGGTGTCTGCTGTCAATTTTTGCTCTAGTCCACTTGTGTGAAGGTCCAGCCTTCAGAGGAATTGTGACTCCCCTCACAGGAACTGATGGAGTCAGGCCTAGTGGGGAGAGTAGGTAGGAGACCCTGTTCCACTGGCAGTTGCTGGCTTGGAAATTTTCGGTAGCTCTGACTCCTTGGGTGGAGACTGTTCTAGTGTTTGGGCAGTGCTGAGTCAGGACAGCTTTCCAAAGGTACCTTTGCTTGCCCCTTCCCACCCTTTGCAGCGATGCACTCCTTCTGAAAGACCAGCCAGCATGCTGGAACCTGCTTTCTCTATATTGGGGCTCTGTTTTCTAGGACTGATCTCTGTTGTGGCTTCAGATGCTTTGGTGCACAAGAATTCCTGGAACAGCCCTTCTGTGCTCCCAGCATCTTCTCTGTCTATTCTTGTAGTGCTTTCCCTTCTGCGCCCACTGTGTTTCTCAGGGCCTGTCTCCAGGTGAACTGGAGTGCTGCTCACACTTGCTGTAGGATTATATGCCTTCCCTGAGTCCCTTCTTTTTGCATTACCACTGTTGACCTCCATGTCCTGGACTTGGGCTATGTGGCAGAGACACTATTTGGCGGGCAGCCTGCTGGTTGACAGAGACAGAGGTGGCTAGCTCATGTGCAGTCTGTGAATAGACATTACATTGTGGTAAGGGGCATGGCACATAGCACTGTGGGGGTAGCTAGGATGAAGCAGCTGCTGTACCTCAAGAAGTCAGGAAAGGCTTCACCATGAGGTGGATGTTTTGAGCAACTGTAAAGGATTTTCCTGGGTTGATCGTGGGAGAAAGGGAATTCTAGTCAAGGAGAATAGGATACATAAAAGCTTGCAATTCCATAATGTTCTTAAAGAAAATATAATGTGGTATACATGGAACAAAGGAAATGTATTATTTGGGGTAGAGAGTTCATGAATAGCACAGACAGGAAGAGGCTGAAGAGGTAAACTAAGTTACATTTATGAGGGCCCTGTAAGCCATGCTATGTAGTTTAGACTTTGCCCTACCCATGCTGGGAAACTGTGAAGGGACCTGTGTGGGAGCATGATGTGACCCGATCTGTGTGCAAGGAAGGTGGGATGTGTGGCTGAGAGGGTGGAATGTCTCGTTCGTCCCATAGCAATTCTATAAGGCAGACAAGACAAAGAGTGTTGTATACCTTTTACATCTGAAGACACTGGTGCCCTAGATTAAATCTCTTTCTCCTGGGCACATTGCCATTGTTAATAGAAACTTCTACAAAGCTCCCAACATCTGGGCCGTTTATAGATGTTGACAGAGCAATATGAAGGAAGTGGTCACTGATACAACCCTGTTGAAGGAATGTAGCACAGGGATTTTGTGACCTGTGGTGTTGTCTCCTGACCTATGCCAGTGTGCAGAGAGCAAGAAGCAGTGCGGGAACTTTGAGTTCTGCATTGGCTTAACAAGATTGATTCATCTCTGTCTCACTCATTAACTCAGAGCAGCATTTGCTGCCTGATACTGACACTTGTCAGTGACTTGATTCTGGAAGCCCTTGGTCCTCAAGGCTGGTCATCTCTGCAGTCCACAATCCCAGGTAAACCCTGGCAGATAGAAGGAGGTTCTTTCTCTCTCTGCATTTTATAAAACTAAATAACTACTTAAAAAAAAACAAAGATGACATGATGTGGCAGTAAGTACTAGCTTGGAGATCAGGCAGAGTGGGTTTTAGTTCTGTTGCTGCCTCCTTAACTAGCTATGGCAGTGATTTAATATGTTTGTCTCCTTCTCTAAAATGAGCAAAGCCAAACCGACCTGAAGAGAGTATTGTATTGATTAAAATATGATGACGTTTATAAAGTACCTTGCTGTGATACCTGGCACATGCAAGTCCTCAATATATGGTAGTTTTTTAATGTCTGTTCTGATCACTCATGCCACCACTACTAGTAATCCCATATAGTTAAAGAGTACTTGGGAAATAGAGAATCTAAGAAAAAAATCCTAGAATATTAACACTGTGATGCAACTTATATGTGGGTAATTTAGTTACATTTCCCTCAAACCCACTCTCCCCCACACATATGTTATTTCTAAGTATACCAGATTTCATAGCCAGGTGGTACTTTTTCTCTGAGGTAGGAACTACACTATATTTCTTTTATGTTATTTTGATAGATTTTCCCCCTGATTATAAGAATAGTAATGTAAAATTCAGAGAGCAAAGTAAAACCATGATCATAATCCTAATCTCCTCCCTAGACCAGAGGCAATTATTGTTAACACTTCGATGTGTCTCCTCCTAGTCATTTTTATTGTCATTTTATTATAGAATGGAGACTATGTTATATAGACAAGTTGATGTGATTTTTCAGTTTGTACAGTAACATGAATATTTTCCTATTATTATACACCACAGTGTCCAAAACTGCTTAATAATCTATCAGATGGCGCATCATAATATATATGTATCTCCTTACTGTTAGATGTCTAAGTTTTCTCCTATTCATCCATCTAAGCTGCTTCCTATTGCAGACCCAGGGAAGCAGCCTGAGGATAGCAGGAATTGTAATGAACTGTGCTGTAGACAGTATGTGGCCCTGAGCGAGGCATACTGCAGCCCTCAGGTAAATCGCAAGTACAGCCAGCTTCAAAGCACCTCAGAGACTGGACAATCTGGACTATTTTCTAAGGAAAAAATGTACAGAGCTTCTTTGCTAAACACTCTAGGGAGCCCATATAAATATGCACAGTCCTCTTCTCTGTGTAAGTGGGATTCAGGGAAGCACAGCTTCTCCACAGGAAGAAGCCAAGGAATTTTGTTGCCCCTTCCTCATCTACAGTGTTAGATGGCCTCCAGTGCTCCAAGTTACTTTGCTGTTAGTGCCTCTGCTGAGAGCCTTTGAATTTATTTCCAGGTGGTCTTCTGGGAAAACAGTATCTAGCATTAAGAAAGGAATTCTTGTGAAAATCAGGAGATTCAGAGTGGCTGTAGTTGTAGGGGTTTTATTTAATTGACAGGTAAAATTATATATATATATATACACACACACACACACACACACACACACACACACATATACACACACACACATATATATATATATTTGTCATTTTTATGGTAGAAAAACTTAAAATATCTTAGATTTTTTAAGAATACAATGTATTGTTGTTAACTAGCCACTTGTGATATAGATGAACCTGAAGGACATTATGTTAAGTGAAATAAGCCAGGTGCAGAAAGACAAATGCCACATGACCTCACTCAGGAATCACTCAGATGAATCAAAAAGCTGATCTCATACTAGAGAATAGAATGGTGGCTTTTGTCTTAGTTATGTCACAGACTTGCTCTGAGACCTGAGGCAAGTTATTTCCCCTTCCCAAGCCTCTGTTTCTCCTGGTAATGTAGGTGATCTCCAGAGCCCGGCCCACATTAACATTCCATGGTACCCAAGACTTTCCTCTTGCCAGGAGCTATAGTGAGCATCCTGGTAAAGGCCACAGGATGCTTCTTAAGAGTCTAGAGTTCCTCTTACTTAGTGCCTAGGCAGCCATTTATGCTTTTAGATTCCTAGTTGCTTCCTCCTGGTATCATGTTGGAACATGCCAAGACTGAAAGGTAAGAAATGTCTCCCACTGCTTGGGAGCACTCGATTCAGAACCCTAAATGATTGTCTTTCACGTATTAAGCATTTGTTCCTTTATATGCTTTTATTTTTTCTCTGATTTAGTAGATGTTAACTGAGATGCAGGCTTTGTGGAATGTGTATGTGATACAGAGGTGGGTGAGACTCGGCCCTGCTCCCGGGATGCATACAGTCTAGTAAGGAGACAAGAAAAATGCAAAAAGCCAACAAGTGTTTACTACAACACTATGCCTAATAGAAGGGCAAGTAACAGAGTGCCCAAGTCTGCCTAGAAGCAGCAGCAGAAGGGTCTCAGTTTGTGCTTTGAGGTCTTAAAGAGAAGGAGTAGGGGTTTTTTAGGTAGGCGGTAGAGGAGACGGCTCTATGGGCAGCAGAAGGAGCATGTGCAAAGGCCTGGGGTGTGAGAGAACAGGGCGGGTTCAAGGAACTGCAGAGTGTATGTGGCTGCAAGGGGAAGGGAGAACGAGCAGATGAGAGAGTCAAGCGTCTCCTCAGCCCAGTCTGTTTCTACTGAATCCTTTGCTCATTTTATCAGTCCAGATGAGAGTGATGGTCTTTTTATTTCAGTCTCTAGAATCTGTTGTCTTTATTGCCTTATCTTTCCATTTTTAAAGTAACATATGTTCATTATAGAAAGTTTGAGATACACAAAAAAAGGAGAAAGAAAAAAATTTCTGTGGTCTAACTGGTTAAAGACAACTTCTTTTACATCTTGGTGCATTTCTATTAAATTTTTTTCACGCTCTTTAATGTATCTTTGAATATACCGTAATTGTACTCTTAACCTTTGTATAGAGTACTTTTAGTTCCTAAAATTTGCCAAAAAATGGATGTTAGTATCATTAGGAAATAACAGTGCTCATAAAATATGCTGGCTGAAATCTCACTATATGTTTTCTTTGTCTAGTGTATTTTCTTTCTTTTTACAGATATCTTGTGGCTCAGAGCATAATTTGGCAGTAATTGGTAAGTAATTTTTATATCAGTACTGTGTTTATTCTGAAGCTCATGTGACAGAATTAGATAAGACTTGGTTAACCAAAGTCAGGGTGCAAGTGTGTGTGTGTGTGTGTGTGTGTGTGTGTGCGTTGGGGAGATTTGGGGAAATGGAACCCTTTGGCTACCAAGAATTTAATGAAAGTGCTTTTTCTGAAATTTTCATTGCATGTCACTGAACACCTTTATCAGGTGCCCAGGCTGGCCTTCTTGCCTCAGGAAGTGGCACTTGGGGATCATAAAGAATTTATACACTTGGGGCCTCATACATACACAGCCAGGCATAAAAAGAGAAGAAAGAGAGAGAGGGGCTTGGGATGTAGCTGAGTATTAGAGCACTTTCCTACCATGCTAGAGGCAAGAGCCCCTGAGTTCAATACCAGTACTGTTAAAAAGAAAAGTGGGCTGGACTGCTTCTGGTTCTTTAAATAAATCCTTTGTACTGAGTTCCTTCTTCTTGGTGTGGTTCTTTCTTTGGAAATACGCAGCTCTGCTTGCTTTCCTTGCTGACTTATATTAAGTAGCACTAAGGAACTCCCAGTTGGACCTAAACCTCTGATTGAAATTCCCACTTACTTGGCTCTGCATTCCCAAGTTCGGTGTTTTTATGATTGGACCTATGCGCAATTCATTTAGGAAGTCCTTTCACTACTTTCACAGGTCCAGTCAGTCTCTAGCTCGTACTGTATCAGACTACAATGTAATCCAGAGTGCCCAAGGTCAGTACAGGCTTCTACTTACTACTAGTGTGAATGTGACAAGGTATCAACCCCTCTACACCTCACATTATCGTCTTTAAAATGGGGTGGCAGTAGTGTCTACTGCTTACTGCTGTGGTGAGGGTTAAGCGAATTAATGTACACAAAACTTACAGAACAGCACCTAGTTCCCAGCAAGGCCTTTAGAATTTTAGTTGTTATTACTGGACATTATTCAAGTATTTGCCTTATTTTGAGCTTTAAATCTCCCATTTCTAAAATGTAGGCCTTAAAACAGAAAACCAAGTTTTCCTCCAGCTCTGGTATTTTAGGACAGATCGCAGTCTCACTTGGCCTGTCTTGTGTCAGTGATTTCTGTTCTTGTTTCTCTCTCCTAGCCTCTAACCCTAAACCTCTGAAAGGCAAGGCTCCTATGTTTTCTTCTTCTTTCCTGCATGTTCACAGCACCCAGCACAGTTCCTCGCCTTCAGCAAAGACTCAAGCATTCTCGAATTGAGCTGGGCAGGCTCAGCTTCCTGGAGTGGCAGTAGTTTGAAGCACTGCTTTGCAGGCCCAAGTGTGTTGTGCAGAGAGGCAGAACCAAGGACAGCAGAGGAGGGAGGGTCTTGGCAGCAGTGGGGAGCAGAGGGGCTTGAATCAGAGAAAAAGCTAGAAAATGTAACAGCCAACCTGCATGCTTTGCAGCAGTAATAGATCATTTCTACTGGCACTGTTCCAGCCTGGGTATAATTAAGACAAGCTAATCCAAGAGTCAAAGGATGTGGTGCTGCTGCCACCACTGCCATCACCACTGCTGCTGTCACTAGACTTGGAGAGGGCAATTTTCCTTTGGGACCAGTGCAAGCAAGAAGACTGAAGGGAATCTGAAAATACAAAGCCAAAGTTGAGATGAAGGAGGGGCCAGGGACGGAGCTGGCTGAGCATCAGGCTGAGCTGATAGCCTAGAGCTGTAAAAAGAGGGAGGATGGCAGGCAGACAGCCTCAGTCTACACACCAGCTCTACCTCTGTGTGAGCTGCCATTTTTTCTCTCTCATCTGTATAATGGGGTGAGAATTCTTCTCTGTAGGATTGTAAGGAACGATGAGGTGAGATACAGTATGTAGAATGCCCAGCCTGTTTTCTTTGTTCCTCATCTCCCTTTGTAGGGGTAAGGAGAGAGAACCTGTCAGTGTAACCAGTCTTGGTGAAGTATTTTGTGACAGGAGGGAGAAAAGTTGTCCCCAAGTGTGAAGGCCAGCAGAGGTAGTGGGAGAGCAGGACATGCTGGTGAGCTCCTTAAAAGCAGACTTAGTTTTCATTATGTCCTCAGTGCCCACAGCCTAGTGCACTGTCTCCTGAGTGAAAGGTTGCAGAGTCAGGAGGGGTGGGCCCAGCACAGGACTCTGGGCATCGCCTGCCTGCCTGTGAACTCGGAGCCGGATGCTCCCACCACTTGCAGGATGAGGCACCCAGTGCAGCCCTGCAGGGGGCACACTTTGCAAGCAGAGTGACAAGAATCTGCCTATTAGGCCTGGCAGGAAACCAGCAAGAGGGAGACAAGCTGGAGGGAGAGAAGAACTCTTCTGGCTCCCAGGCTTGTTTCTCACAGCCAGCTCTTTCTGTTGCTGGCCTACCATTGCCCACCTCACATGGGATTCCCTGTCTGCTGCCTCAGTCGCTGAGCTTTAGCTCAGCAGTGCCTAGTGCTGAGTACACCACAACAGGCCTAACTCAGTGATGGAACAGACTAATGCAAAATATGAAGGAGCTGGACTGTGTCAAGGGTAGAAGCAGCCTTAATGTCAAACCAATATGCAACAGACCAGTCAGCCTGAAAAAGGAGGCATTGGTATGTCAAGTCCATTCTCTGAGTCCACCACACTCCGCCGGTGCTTGCTCACCTGGCTGGTTTATTGGTTTGCTTCCTTCCTTTCCACCCAGGATTTCCCCCCATGTCTGATAGCATTTTCGGGTTGGTCCCATTTGTCAACCCACCCCGAAGTCAGCAGAGATGAGCAAAGGGCACATGTCTGTCATTTATTTGCTCAGAAGATCCTTGCCTCCCAGTGACGGGGTCCTCACAACCAGCTGTCTTCAGGCCCCTCACCTCCATATCTTGCTCAGTTGGCTCCAGCTGTTTTGCTTCCTATAGGAGCAGCTTATTTTGACTCGATTGCCAATTTGCTTGCCTTCTCTCCTAATGTGCAGTTGTTCAGCCTTCCCTTCCTGCAATGGAGAAAGAGCTGCCTCTTCCTGCTCTGCGGACCCTGAGAAGGACTTTATTGGTGGCCTTTCCCTGGAGCATAAAGTTTGCCAGACAGGCAGTTTTATCATCACCATGCTCTTACCAAATGAGCTAACCAGCCACTAGACAGGCAGTTTTAAAGCTTGGATATTACTAGGAAAGTGTGGTCTCTCCTGTTCCTCCAAGCAAGGCATTTGCTTTGAAGTCATACTCTGTTCACTGATTTATTTTCCACTTTACTGATGATTTCCAATTGTTGAAGTATGTACATTCATTATATGCATGTCAGAACATCTGACCTTGGCCTGAAACTCATCAAAGAGAGCCATGTAAGATTTCATAGAAAAATTTAATAGCAAGAAATAACTCTTTTAGCAGGAGGGGACAGGCTATTTTTCTGAGAGGTGAGCCCTTCAGACCTCAGAGATTTGAAGAGTGCTTTCAGGCAGGTTCAAACTTGTCGTTCTCTGTGTGGTAGGCAGAGGAGAAATGCTTTACTTATGTTATCCCATTTAATCCTCATAGCAAATCCATGGGTTACTATTATTATTAACGCCCAGTTTTAGATAAGGCAAGATGAAACCTAAGATGTGCTGTATGCCACACCCAGGTCATATATTTGGGAGGAACCTGTGTGTCAGATCGTTAATCCTGGTCTCTAACTTCAGAACCTGTGGACTGCTACCTTGTGCTGCCTGTCTGCAGACTGGTGACAGTCTGGCATGTTTTTAAGTTCATTAGGTAAAAGTGTTCATCTCTTCATTTCCATATTTAGTCCCCTGCCAAGGTCCAGTGGTGCACACCTGTAACCACAGCATGTGGGAGGTCAAGGCAGGAGGATCAAAGTTTGAGACCCTCCTAGAGAACTTACTGAGACCCTGTCTCAAAAAGAAAAGGCTGGGATATATAGCTCAGTGCAAAGGCCCTGGTTTCAATCCCCAGTACAGGAAAGAGAACAAGGAATTTGTATTTTTTTATTTAGGAAGGTTTGTTTAATCCCTCTGTTAGTTTTTTCATTGCTGCTGTAATAAATTATCACAGAATTATGACTTAAAATCGCACAAATGCATTATCTCCAGTCTCACTTGGCTGAAATCAGGGATGTCAACAGGCCTCTCCCCTTGCTGGAGGCTCTAGGAAGAGTCCGTTACACTTTTCCATATCCTGAATTTGTGTCTCTTCATCTTCAAAGCAGTGGCTCATCAAGTCTTTCCCCTGCTCCATCACTCTGACACTGGCTTCTGCCCACTCCTTCTCTGTTTAAGGGCCCTGCTATTACAGTGGGCCAATCTGGATAGTTCAGCATGATCTCCCTGATGCAGTGTCAGCTAAGTAGTTACACAACCTTAATTTTATCACTAAGTCTGTTGACTTTTGCCATGTAACTGTATTCACAGGCTCCAGGAGGTAGGACCTGGGCATTTTTGGGTGGGCATTATTCTTTCTATTACAGTATCTTTTGCCTTTGGTATGTGGCTGGAATGTCTGTGCACCCCCATTCCTAAATTAAGATTTAGTTCCAAATGTGATAGTATTCAGAGGTGGGTCCTCTAGAAAGTGATTAGGTCGTGCACCTGCAAGAATGGGATTGACACCCTTGGAAAAGATGCTCAAGGAAGCTCAGTTACCCATTGCACCTTATGAGGGTACATAGAAGGTGCTATCTATGAAGAAAGAGCCCCCTCAGACCACTAGGTCAGCCTTGACCTTATTTCCCAGCCTCCAGAATTCTGAGTTTGTGCATTACTAAGGTAATGTTCTGGCAGCCCACATGGACCAACTCCTAACAATTGGATGACTAGTCTCTTTGTAACGAGTTTCTAGGATTTTTCTATATGTTAAGGAGATTAGGATTTTTCTGTGGTTTGAATTGTAAGTATAACTTTTTCAGCTTTTTGTCTGTTGTTTTTGCTTCTTTTTTCCTTTTTGCTGTGCAACCTTTTCTTTTACTGTAGATTAAATTTATCAGAATTTTTGTGTATGGCTTCTGGATGGGCCAGGGTGTAAAGGACTTTACCCATATTGTGTTCTAGTTCTTTTATTTTATTTTTTATGTGTAAATCTTTGATCCACTTGTAATTTATCCTGATATACAATGTCAGGTGTGGAATAAACTTCGTTTTTTTCCAGATGGCTGCTCAATTATCTCAATAATGTTTATAAAATTCCTTGGCTGCCTGCCCTCAGGTATGGAGAGAGGCAGTAACTTTCTCAGAATTGCACTGTGTGTCAGTGGCAGAGCTCAGGTCTAGGACCTAGGTCCAGTGCGTGCTGCTCGGACAAGAGCTGGTGGCTGCCTCTCAAAGAGCTTCCTCAGGTGGTTGCCAGGACTGTACCTGGTAATCTGAGCAACTTCTTTGAAGATAACAATATGCAATATAAAAAACATTGTTAATTTCCTGTCATCTTGTTTTGAAATTCTGTGTTATTTTAATTGTTTTTTTGTCTCTTTAACATTAAAATTTTTTTTTTTAAAGAAGAAGCAATATTCTTTATTCTCAGTGCTCTGCCCCAGGTCCTGTCTCACTGAGCTCTGGAATTGATATATTTGTTTCACTGTATCATCTAGCTGCTTAAGGTGCCATGTTTTCCTCTCCACCAGACCAGAAACATAGTTAAACCTTTTGTATTTGGGAGAGATATTTCAGCATAAAATTTTTTGTTGTGTTTTGTTTTTTGTTTTTCAGTCAAGGTCTCACTCTGTGTGTGGCTTCCTTGAAACTTGATGCTCTTTCCTCAACCTCTCCAGTGCTGGGATTACACTATGCGCACCACTGTAGAGATGTTTTTCATAATCTGGTTATTGTAAAGGCCACATTTTTGTGTTTTGACACAGAGCTTCATATCCCAAGGTGTACCTTTCTACAGGGATATAGCTCAGTGGCACAAGTGTCTACCTGGCAAGTGCAAGGTCCTGAGTTTGATTCCCAGTACCAAAGTATACCTTTCTAGTTTTCAGTAGATTTTTCCAGTTATTTCCACAGAAGCAATGTATGTATCCCTACCAATGTGTGCCATTCTATGTGACACCACAAGGTGAGGGCTCCAGCCTGTCAAGAATGCTTCTGTTCTTGCCAAGTTTCTTATTCTCTCATGCTGGTCTTTTGAGGCACAAGATTGACCTCCCATTTTAGCATGATGCTCCGGTCCTTTCAGGGTTACATGTAGTAGCACAAGTGCACCTGTGACTCGTTGCACTTATTTAAAGTGCTGAAAGGGCTTAGGATCTGTAAAAGTAAGTAAGTCAAGGCAAAAATGATAAGGAACTGAGGTAAGCTGGAGCCATTGTGCAATGCAAGGGCTGAGCTCTAGTTTGAGCTTTGCCACTCTCTGTATGATCCTAGGCACTTAGTTGGACTAGACCATTTGTAAAATACTTTGTACTGGTCAAAGTCTGTCCTCACATCCACAAACTGTATTATACATCTTAATGGAACTGGCTTGTATGTACTTGCCTTGCATTCAGTAGATCTTTCACATATTTTTAAATTCTGAGTGAATATGATATGATTTTCCTGAGTCTTGTTTCTTCAGGATACTAGATGTTGATCATGTACCATTTAGCATTTTGGATACTGCAGAGGAACGTAGTGAATGGTTGCTTCATGGAGCTCATAATTTTTTGTCGTCTTTGTTTTATTTATTTTTATTTTGTACTAGTACATACTTGTCATTGGTCAATTCATCATAGGGAAATTGTATCTGTACGTAATATAGCTTGATTCTTCTTCCTCCCCACTCCCCTCCCTTTAAGCCTCCCTACTTACAAAAGCTTTGTTTCCATTTTTCCCTTCTGTTCTCTCTCTTCCCTTTTCCTTCCACTTTCCTTGTTCTCCTTCCCATTTGAATGTAGAACTCATAATTTAATAGGAACAGACTTAGAAGTCTGGCACATTCTTTGTACTTTATTAATGAGTGAGTCGATCAGCGGACAAATACAAGTGGTTGGTCAGCAAGACAGTGTAGGATCAGTTAGTGCCAAGTCCTCAACGGTATGCTGAAGGGCATGGACTTTAGTACCAAGATGGTGTGGAGCTGTTAAGGGTTATTTAGGAGATACTGCCAAATTTGACAATTACAGCGGAAGTTAAGCTTTTTAAAGGATAATGCCTTTGTCACAGAAGTGACAGTGGTTGAACATCTACCAAGTGCTGGCACTTTTCTCAGGAAAAGCATTTTGCAAGTATCATCCCATTTAGTCATACAATGAGAAGTAGAAAGTAGATGAGAATTTTCCCCAGTTCCCAGATGAGAAACTGGAGAAAGAGCTAGGAGTTAATATAACATCTGCTGAGCCCGAGGGTTTTCACTTCTCCCTCATTGTGCTTTTCCTTACAGTGATCAGATTTTGAACATTAGCTTGTAAGTCAGCGTCAACTGAGCTTTTAGGTTGCGTGTGACTTTTGAAGACAGGAAGCATCCACAGCAAAGCTAACATAACTGATAGTCCTTGCCTGGAAGGACAGAGCCCAGACCTTGTATATCCTCAGAGCATAGCACTTGAGGAACCATCCATGTGTGGTGTTGGACAGTAGCCAAGCCAAGCAGTCAGGCCAGTGAACCTGCTCTGCCCTACTGCAATATGGGCAGCACCATTGCATTTCCCTGTGAACACCTAGATTCGTAGCGTTGCCGCTTAGCACGCACAGGCCTCTCTACCACCACCCTGTGCCTGGGGTCCCTGTTGCCTCTTGTCTCTGTGATATCCCGTTTCACCGGTGCACCTAAAGCCCATAAATGCAGAGCAGCTGTGAACATTTATTCACAAGTGTTCTCTCTCAGAAGAGCTTCAGCAACACTCCACTTGGCCATTCATGATGTATTCATTCTCCAAGAGCCCAGACATACCACACAGTGGAATGAGAACCAGACCTAGAGAGCTGAGTACTAGACAAGCTGCTGTCACCCTGGGCAAATGACTTTCCTTTTCTGGGCTGCCTTCTTTTTATAGATAAAACGAGAGAATTAATATGATCTTCCAGGTCTCTTTCTGTTCTCGCACATCCCGAGACTGTTTTGTTTGTCCATAAATTTCACATCTTCACCCCAGCATCGGGCTAGGGAATGTATCTCAGAAGGGGTGATATGTGAGGTGACCTTGAAGGATGAGTAGGAGGAAAGGAAAGGCCTTCTGGGGATAAGGACCAACATGGACAAAGATGCACAGGAGGCATCACAGACTGGGGGAAACAGAAGTTGCTGCGGGGGAGGGGAACTATGGGAGACAAGACTGCAGGTCCTGAAGGCCTTGAATGTTAGTCTAGGAAGCTGAGACTTTGTGCTGTGGGGCAGTGGTGCAGAAAAGATATAAAGCACAGGAATGCGTTAATCTGATCTGTTTTCAGAAGTGAGTAGCTGCCCAACAAAGGAGTGTGAAGGAATGGCAGATTTCACCTCATGGCTTTGTAAAATATTTAGTTGTAAGTTTGTGCTTTGCGGCTGAGACAAAAAGGATGCTGCTGACATTTTGGTCTTCAGCACGCTGGATTTGAGTTTGACTGTGAAAGGAAAGAAAGAAAGCAAAGCTAGAAGTGGGAAGACGGAGGGGGGAAAGGAGAAAGAGAGAAAAGAAAGTGGAAAGTATGATGCTAGTTCTGAAATCCCTGTGAGGCCCACCCAGATTCTGCCCCTCCCTAGTTGCAGTTCCAGGCCCAGCCCAAGACCAGTTCCTCCCTCCTCTCATGGCAGCCATGCCAAGTACCTGATTTGGTCAGAAAACCCCACAAATAGCCCCAGTGTGGCGTGCGTGCATACATTGGTAGCCCCTTATATATGCTTTTGGCTTCATATCATGTACTACACTTCAACCTATCCTTACAGGAACTCTTAAAGTTCTCAGGGAAAGTACAATCCCTGTTAAACAGTGAGTTGATGGAATCTCAGAAGAGTTGCATGCTCTTCCCAAGCAGTGTCATATAGTGTAAGGAGCATGAGGACTTGGAGTAGGGAAGACTTTGGTTCTGTTCCTAGCTCTGCCACTTAATACCTGTGTGACCATGGGCAGGTTACTGCCTTCTCTGAATTGTGAGCTTCTCATCTCTCTAGCTCGTGTAAGTGTTTGTCACAGGCACAGACTATGTGGTTGTGCAAGCACAAGGTAGTGCTGAGCATGTCTGTTTCTGTTTCTTCTGACTCACTTTAGTACTCTTTCCTGTATCATACCTTGCTACTCATACGGTCCTCTTTGTCAGTGCTATATATATGTGTATATTCTTCCAGAGACCTTGAGAAGTTTTCATCTCTCAAAATCCAATGTCTTTGACTTTCATCTCTTAAAGTCCACTTACTTTGACTCAACAGTAAGTGAGACTGTTCGCAGGAGTTCTCATTGGCTGCTGGAGTTCAGTGTAAAGTCATTGGAAGAGTATAAAGTTTTTCACTGATCGCCCCAGATGTCAGTATTTATGGCTTTCTGCCCCCTCACCTCTTGCCTTGGGGCATGTATGCCTAGATACGGACTTCCTGGAGCAGGGTAGAGGGAGAGAACTGGAGAGTCCCATCATCTACTATATAGACTGTCAAGCCATTTGCTTCATCCGTAACCTTACTGCTGCCCACTTCTGAATCTGCTTTTTGTGAGACTTGGGCCTCCCTAAGTTAGCTTCTCTAGAGAATAAATATCTCGTTCCTTTAGGGATAGCGAGAGGTAGCTGTCTGGACTGTACGTTGGGGGTAATTTGGGCATCTGACTATCCTGTAAATATTCAGCCCTTCTGGTTTCAGCCTTACCCTTGCCCTATGATCAAAGGATCAGAGGTCCTTGGTAACTCTTAGTCCAGAGGCTTTAAGTGTTCTGCAAGGAATTCCTTTTTCACTTCTCCCTCAGCAGTCACTGGGCTACAGCCTCCTCCTTTCTGCAAAGTCACTTACCTCCTCCACCTGTTTTTCATCTGAAATGTGCTGAGCTGTCTTGTCTGCTGTTGTCTCCTTTTCCATTCCCTATTCTTGGTGGACTCATGCTTCATTCCTTTCCAGTTGGCTTAACAGAGTTTTGGAAGGGATTAGAGATAAATGCATGAGATCAATGCCCTGATTGGTGGGAGGTGAATAGCAACTCATAGCCCACAGCTGACATGGATAAAGGAAGTGGTTTCCGTATACCCAGAGACTGCTAGACAGGCTAGAAGTTGAGTTACATGCAGTACGACAGGAGGAATACCACTCAGAGCTGAGGTGTTAGCACTGTGACCTTGGTATTGGTGGGGTTTGTGAGGGTTCATGTTATTCAGGTAGGACCTCCAAGATGAATTCTGCATATGAAGGGAATTGACTGTGATCAGTTGGACACTGACTTGCAGAATTTTTTAGCAAATGGCATTACATAGGCAGATGGCAAAAAGGTATGGGGGGAGTTACTTGGACAGATGCTTTTTAAAAATTTAATTTTGCCAAATGAAGAGGATGGCCAAAGAAGGTTTACAGGCATCTACCGTAGGAAAGGATGCCTTTGCTTTCTAAGGGAGAAGAGTAGAATTTCAGCTAAGGTAACGTGAGAGGCCTGGGGTCACGAAAGCACAGACTCTAAGTGGTGAGGCGACTTCAGGAGCAGCCTCCTTCCCACCGAGGAGACTAAGGGTGAAGTCAGGAAATGATTTGACCAGAGCTAAACGGCAAGTTGGAGATGAAGCCCAGGAGCGTAGCTCACAGGCCCTGGCTCTGCCAGCACACTGCAACCTTCTAGAGATAGAGCGTCAGCCACACCCCACCCCCCCATCACTGGATCCCGCAGTTCATGGCATCAGGAGCTTTGTACTTGGCTAGTTTCTGCTTACTGACACTAGAGGCATCATAGTTTTCATTCCCTTCTGCTGCTGCATCTCATTGGTTTGGTTGTATATATGTTTGCTTTTTGTTTTTTAATTTTTGAGTCTTCTCTAGGGGTTGCTATGTAAGCTCAATTGCAATTTTTTTAAGTTAATGGCTTCAATACCTTGGCTTTGGGAGGAGAAAGGGGAAAGAAGGGCACAGAAAGCCAACAAATAGAACTGTTACCCTGGGTCCTCTGCAGTTGGGGTTGGGCATCCAAAGAGAAGGGTCCATAATTAGTGATTGGTGCTATTCCATATTATTAGTCAAAGGGGTCTCTTGTGGCTGCCGTTTAAAAGCTCCAGCCTCAGCCTGTCCTCATGAAGGGAGAGAAAGAGAGCATTCTACTTTTGATAAGTGAAAACAGGGAAGGTTTATATACTGAAGGGATGACAAAATCAAGATTTGAATAAGGGTGGAAATGTGATCTGAAGTCAATGAAGTAACATTTGATTGCAGCTAAATGTAAGAGAGAACCTAGTGTTAGAACCGACAGGGCGACTCCCTGTTGGCTTTCAGTAGGGAAGCCAGGACAGAGAATAACCGGCCATGCAGCAGAGATGTTGGCACAGGGAGAGGATGAGCTTGTTTGTTATGTTGCTTTTAAATGGTCGACAGGATAGGTGATGAGGTGGTCTGCAGACAGTCGGTAAAAGGAGCCTAGAGAGGAAGTTTGTGGGTAGAACTGGGGATGTGGTTTTAAGTGTTTTGGTTTATAGCACCACATTCATGTGCCCACAAAGCAAACTTGCCTCTCTCTACATTTGAGAGCAAGCTCACAAAGTGCAGGGGGTCATGGTATACTTGGACATGTTGGCTGTATGGGATTAGAGTAGGTTGGAGCTGGAAAGGACTTCAGAAGCCATTTATTGCCACTCCTGTGTAAGTGAAATGCCCAAGTCTTCTGAGAAAGCACATTTCCTGCCACTGAGCCCAGAATCCTTTACTCTGAACCATGTGTTCTCAGAAGGGAGTGTTTGAAACTGTGACACCTTGCGGATCCATGCTGTCTGTCTTTTTTTGACATTCAGCATCTCAGAGCTCTTGACCATTCAGATGCTTTTAATTAATCTTCAATTTTTGTGTGATTTTAAGTAATTGCTATCCAAGTGCTTTAATTGCACATCTATAAAATAAAGGCAGCGTCCTCCCCCTTGCCTCTGTCTTGCCTTATACAGACTTTCAGATGTTATAAAAGTACATGTATAGTTGGAAATGAAAGATAATACTTGCTCATTTAAAAACAAAATGGACATTGTAGTTTTAATAAATATTATTTTATTATAATTCTCAAATGAATTTAATGTGATTTTCAGTGAACAGTAAGTTCATGAAAGAAACTCAGCTCTGCCAGATTCTAGCCATGTTATTTTGAATGAATTACAACCCTCTCTGAGCCTGTTTCCCTGTATAGATAAAGAGAATGAGAATACTCCAAGTTATGACACTTCAATGATCTAATATATATAAGGACCAAGCTTAAAGCCTGACACATAAATCAGCAGTGAATGCAGATTTCTATAGCTCCACATTCTTGCCAGAACTTGGATGATCCAGCCAAGTCTCATCAGTTCTACCAGAAGAATTTTGTTTCAAAGACAGAGTGTATCATCCCAGGTTCAACCAGGGAAACAGACCTAGTACGATACAAAAATTAAGATATCTGTTTTTCAGAATTGGCTTAGGCAGCAATGGAGACTGGCTATACAAGTCTGAAATCTGTTGGGGAAACTGTTGGGAAGGGCACATTGGAAAAGGTGTGTCTGGAGCTGTCACTGCAATCAAAGGGCAAACCTTCTTCAGGGAGACCCCACTGCTTAGGCCTTTCACCTGGTTGGATCAGGCCACCAAGTTATACCAGGGACTTTCCTTTACACGGTCAACTGATTATAGGTGTTAATCACATGTATAGAAATCATTCTGGGGGAGGATGAAGGCTGAGGTGAAGGGAGGGAGTCTGGAAGTGGAGAGGTGAGTAGGGAGACCAGAGCATTACCTCCAGGGAGAGGCAATGAGGGACTAAATTTGGACGGTGGCAGCAGAACTAGAAAGGCAGAGCTCGTCATGTTGGGATTAAGTGGCCTGAGGGTTGAGAAGCGGTGGGGAAGAATGATAAGGACCAAGCCTCTGATAGCCATTCTTCTGCTTGGTACACTGGGTAGATGTGTCAGCACCGCTGGGGAAGGGTAATATATGGACAGAGGAAAGAGCAGGTTTGGGGTTATGATAAATGTGTTTCTTAGTATAACCAAATGCGACATACCTGTGTAACATCCAAATAGAAGTACCTGGTAGGAGGTTGAAATGGAGACTTCCAGTTCTATAGTGACGTCAGGGAATTATTTTTGTAGAGAAAGGTTAATGAAGAGACCTACTTAATTACTGTTTTTTTCTTCATCAATATATGGATAGCATTTCTGCTAAGAGCCATGTGTAGTGTGTACTATGATGATGCCTTTGACAGTGTGACATTAATGTGTCTGTTTTGTGATTATTCCTATTGTTGGTGCGATTTGGCTCAGGGCAAAGACTGCTGTCTGGATTATCTTTTACAGGCTGGTAGATGTTCTTTCTAGATGCCAAGAAGCCGTCACAAAGAGTGGGTCCTCAGTAGGAGCCCATACATGTGAAGAAGCTCAACATCTTGAGGGAGAAATCTCAGATGGTGTTGCTAATTTCTGGGGAGTGACCTGAATCACACATATCACATATGATTATGACTGTATAGTAGCTCATGGCCCTATCAACAAGCCAACCCAGTCCAGCTGCCTAGGAAGAAGCACTCTATTTTCCCAGCTTCTAGCTTTCAACCTCCTCTTAGCAGGTCTGCACATAGTGGCGGGGGTGGGGGCTTACTGCCTGGACGGTGTGGGAGCAGGGGTGGTGGAGAAGGAATGAACACGCGCTGAGCACTTCCCATGTGCCAGCTCCTTCATCCTGACAGTGATGAACACAGAGATGGCTAACCCTCACTGAGGCTTGCCTTGGTGCTGGGTACTATGTACATACGGTGGGCTTTTTCCCTAATCATTATGAAAGCTGTATAATGTAGTTACTGTTATCCGCATTTTACCAGTGAGATCAAAGCAGGCAGGTGAAGTGATTTGCCTGGCATCACAGAGTTAATAGATGTCTAAGGATTTGGAAAGTGTTCTGATTCTCAAGCCCATGGTCCAGACCCTGTGCTGCCTTTCTCTGAGAATTTCACAGTCACTTTCCCTGTCATGGTCTTGTCATGTAGGGAATAACACTACAGAGTTTCTTGTGACAGTGCTGACAGATTGTGGTCCTGACATTGTCAGATGAGTGGGTTGAGGGAAGCGCTGGGTGGGAATTAGGAGACTTAGGTTCTTTGAACTTGGACCTCAGACCTTAGCCTTTCTGACTCTCACATTCTTCATCTATAGAATGGAGATACTGGCCAGGAGTGGTGGTGCACACTTGTAATCCCAGCACTCTGGGAGGCTGAGGCAGGAAGACTGCAAGTTTGAGCCCAGTGTAGGCAACTTAGTTCTATCCCCAGTATCACACACATACACAAAGTCAAAGACCTCCACCTCCTAGGGTGTGATGAGGATCAGATGGAAAAATTGCTAGTAAAGGGCTTTTGTACACAAGGAGTTGTGCTATCATGGGTGGACCCCCTTCTCTCCTTCTCAGAATATCCTTTCTCCTGTTATGTTCCCTGACCCTGACTTCTTTGGGCCTTTATTATGATTTATGGCACTGTTGTCACTTAAAAGTCTATGATAATCATGTCTTGAGGCAGGAAGCCACTGCAATTCTTACGTAAATAATTCCACTTCCCTGAGCCAAATGAGGGGGTGGGGGAGTAGCAGTGTTAGCAGCTGCTGAAGCTATAACCAAGAGAAGTCATGTCAGTCACAGGAATGAATCACTCAAATGGCTGCTTTGCTGGGTCCTTCCCAAAGCCATAAGGTAAAATGGATAGCAGTGTTGCTTTCATCACTCACTAAGCTGAAAATGAAGTTTATATGTATTTGACAGAAGCTGGGTTCTAGAGTCAGACTCACCTGAGTGTGTCCACTCCTCAGTGTTGCCACTTACCAGCTGAGCGACCTTCAGCATGCCCTCTGATCTAACTAGGCCTCAGTGTCCCCCAGTGTATAATCCGCACCCCCCCCCCAAGTTGTTACGCAGCACCAACTGATGAAATCGTGGGTGTAAAGGACTCAGTGTGGGGCCAGGCACTCATTAGACTCTGAGTAGTTCTTACTTCTCTGTCTCTAGGTGGTGTGGATGGTCACCTTAGGGAAGAAGGTTTGATGCGGGGTGAAACAGCCTAGTTTCCAGAGTGCAAAGGCAGAGAACTTGGTAATAGACATTTGAATCACAGCTCTATTTATAGAAGAATCCATCCTGAGGTTTTAAAATGTGGTTTCTTGCTGGTCCCTTCATGCTTTCTATGTGAGCAGTGGGGACTGGATAGCGGGGGAAGTGACCAGCTTCCTTCCTAGTCCTACCTTCACAGTGACATCTTTCTCATAGTGGCCAGCAGACACCTTGGACCACGAGCTGCATTCACATGTGAAAATGTGTAAATGCGAGTGTATCACTCTAGTCTTCAGCAAGGTTCTCTCACTGCCAGACCACCTTCAACTCTCTGACTTCTAGACCTTGAGAGGAATTTCATTCGTAACCCCTGTCCATGTTCACAGCATGGCTGTCTTTACCAATCTTCGGAGCTCAGCAGTAAATATTTTTCTCCCAGATGCAGTCTCTCCCTGCCTTTTTTAAGATGCCTCCTTGCAACTTTATGTCTTAGAGAAGGATGCACCCCAGAGGTACATAGTAATAAATGCTATTTCAGTTCTCCTCACAGCAGCTCTCTGGAATATGATTTAGTAGTTAAGAGCATAAAGTTTCAAATCAGAGTGACCAGGGTTTGAATCCTAACTGTAACATAGCAGCCATGTGGTCCAGGGCACAGATACAGTCCTCTGAGTGCAGGTTTCCTCTTCTGTGAACTGGAGCCAATGGTGCCTCTCTTCCTCACTGCGAGGGCAAGTGGAACAGTGCACACAAAGCTCTCAGCACAGTGCTGTAGGTGGTAAGGACACACACACAGAGTACTGGCCCAGGGTGGCTAACTAAGTTGTCTAAGGCAGATATTACCTGTGTGTTACGTAAAAAGAAATAGGCTGAGAGAAGAAGCATCTTGCTTAGTATTCTGCAACTAGTACACTATATCCCAACCTCTTGATGTTTTGTCAGTCTGGAAAACTGTAATAAATGCTCTGGTTGCATTTTTAACTGGTCTCTTGGTGATAGAATCCAAGCCCAGTGTACCTTCTATTGTACCTTGCTTTTCTCAAAACAGGCTGCAAGTGGAAGATGTGTGAGCACATGTCCACAAATGCATACCTACGAGTGACAGAGCAGGAAAACATGTTAGGGAACTACGATTTCTCAGAGTGGCCCAGGAGTGCAGTGTTTTGGTTAATGGATTTTCTCAGAGTATTAACATATTTATGATGGGCTGTGATTCGTGTCTCATTGCCCAGTGGTTCTGATTTAATGAAATAAACTTGTTGCTTATTTTAATAATTTTGATTGGTATTGGTGATATTATTATTTTATATTTGGATAGTATTTATTCACATTCAAGCAACTAACTAGATTTAGCCCATTTATAGACTTTTTAAAATTTAATTTTATTAGTAAAAAGACAGAGAAAAGTGATTAGATCCATTTGTACCACCAGTGGTTCAAGACACTAGATGAGACAATCATACACATACTCCCCCTATGTGTAACCTCGTCATTTGGGGTCTTATTGAAAGTCTTAGGAGATGCTTTGCAGCCATGCACTTTCTGATACTAGAAGGGGCTGTGTAGTGATTGTAATTAAATTCTCCTTAAGTGACAGAGCATCTTGGCAGGATGTCCAGTCATCATCAGATTGATCAGTTTGACATGTAGGACTCTCATAACAGCCTGTAAGTCTCTCTGGGTCTTTTACACCCATTATGCCACTTAATCATGGCAACAGTGCTTTGTGTATGTGTGTGCCAAGTGTGAGGGGCAGACAGGAAGATAATTATCGACATCTCCCTGGTGAGCAAACTAGAATCCAAAGAGCACAGACATCCTATTAGGAGTCAAATATCTCAATGGTATCAGAGCTAGCATGGAAATGACATTTGCTGGAATACAACAAAGCATAAAAAAATGATTTTTGAGTCAGACTTACCTAGGCTCCAATCTTTGCCACTTACTAATAGTGTTGACCGTGAGCAAATCAATGTCTCAGGTTGCAAGATTTCTCGTCTGTAAAATGGGGATAGCTTAAGGGTGGGACGTATAGCTAAGTGGTACAGTGTGTGCTTAACATACTTGAAGCTCCAAGTTCAATCCCGAGCATCACCAAAAGAAAAGAGGTGGGGTGGGAGGATTATTTAAGTGGGGCATATTTTAAGGGTTCTAATGTAAAGCAACTAGCATTGTGCCTACAGTCAGAGGTCTTCAGTGCGTGAAAGTATTCTTATTGTCTCCTAGCACAGCACTCTTTCTAGTTTACCAAGATTGGTAATACTGTGAACATAGGCAGTACAAGAGATTGGACTGACCTGGCTTGAGCTCATCAAACTTTAGAAATGTCTTTTTGAAGTAAATCTATCCTGTCTACAGCCATACCACCCTGAACATGCCCAATCTCGTCTGAAGTAAATCTATCCTTACTAGCTTTAGGGAGTAGGGAACTTTTATTTCTTTTTTAGTTTATTGGTACAATTTAGGTATACATAATGATCACGTGCATTACAAGAAATTTGTACCTCTACATAATATATCTTGAATGGGGAACTTATTCTATCCCTTTCTAATTACAGAAGTCTGAGTTAGCTTTTATTTTGGAGGTAATTCTCAATTTTTCATCAATACAAGAGGTGCTACAAAGCAATAAAGTAAACATTCAGGTTTGCTAATAAATGCCTACTGTCTGGAGATGCTTTTGGGATCATGCAGCTCAGTTTTTTAAAAATATTCATTGAATTTGAATACAGGAGACAGATTAAAAGTGTGAGGTAAAACTGTAAGAAAGCTTAGTTTGGCTAGAAAAGAAATTGGTATTGGAGAATATATGATAAGGATGGAAAAAGTGGCTCATAAATAAAGCTTCATATATGCATGTAAATGTGCACATACTCTCATCTGCTCCAGTCCATTCTAACGTGAAATCCTTAGAATTGGAATTGATCAGAAGCATTGACTGAAGTAGAGCTTTTTGCAGAAGAAAGAGCACTGACCGGGGAGTCAGTGGATGTAGATGTTTCTCTTGGTTCCACCCCTACTCAACAGTGCGATTTGGGTAGGTCGTGTCACCACTTTGGGTTTTACTTCTTCACTTATATAAGCAATTGGGCTGCTTTTAGAAAAGCTTTCAGAGCTGTTAACAACAGCCTTGAAGGTGTCCCTTTGTTTTCATTTTTAATTCATATCCTGGAATTCTCTCCTAAGGGACAATTGTAAATGTCACAGAAGCTGCGCTGGGGATGTAGCTCGTGGTAAAGTGCCTGCCCGATGCACAAGGGCCTAGATTCAATCCCTAACACCGGAGAGTGAAAGAAGGAGGGAGAGGGAAGGGAGTGAGGGAGGAGGGAAGAGGAGAAACGTGTAAAAAGCTTTATGGTTAAAGATGTTCATTATAGGGTTTTTATACCTTATCAAAATTAGGAACTACCTAAATGTGCAGCATTTGAGGCTGGACAAATTGTAGCCCATCTGGTTGACTAATTTGCAGTGTTTATTAAGTAACATGGCATTACTGAGTAATAGCATTGACCACGTGAAAATGAGGACAGAAGGCTACCCTTGAAAAAGTACTGGGAAGGATGATGCTCCTCAAAGCATGCAGTATTACTGATGCTATCCAGGCCTTTATGATCTAGCTTCATTCCTTTGCACTAGCTGTCTTTATGCCACTCTTTACTGTGTATGGCAACTTTAAGAACATTTTCTTAATAAGTATCTTTCATCACTTCATGATTTGTATGTCCTGTTCATTCTTCCTGAAATCTCTTCCCTCCGTATTTTCTGGTTTACCTCTATAGATTTTCCTGCCTTTTTAGGTGGATCAGGTGCTCCTTCATCCTTATTCTGGTATATGTGTTACCTGATGGTAACACACAATGTTTTGTGTTGTAGTCTTTTTGTCTCTATACACAGAGTGAGCACTCCTTACAGTTTAAGGTACGTGGTAATCAAGTTCCCAGTGCTTAGCAAAAGTCCTGACATATAATAGGCACTCAATACAAATTGAATGAATTTTCATTCTTTTCTTTTTATTTTTTGCTTTTCCATGTTTTCTGTATATTTTATAACATACTTACATTGGAAGAAAATTCATTCCTACAGTTATTTTAATGAGGTGCCGAGCCTTCCTCAAATCCTGACTGTATCAGGAACACCTGGAGAGCTTATTAAATGTATATTTCCTGGTGTCATGAAGACTTCTTGAATCCCAGTCCCCAGGGTATCACTGTTGGAATCACTGTCACTGGAATCACTGTTGTTACATACCACCATGGATTTGGGGATGTTCAGCCACATCTGAGAGCTCTTGCTCTAAGTATCTCTGAGGCCTTTTGGGCTTATAATCTTTATAGTTTCTTGGTTTGTTTCACTTGTGGTGCAGGGCCTAACACATGCTAGGCAAGCACTCAACCACTGAGCTCCATTTCTAGTTAACCTGTCTCTTCCTGTGATGGGAGGGCACTGTGGAACAACAGGTCAGACCGTGGAGAATAACCGTACCAACTTCATCATTGAATACCTCTTCTTTGCCAAGGACTGCTTTTACACAGCATTTTAAAAAGTGTACAACAACACTGTAGGGTCAGTTTTATTATCTCCACTTTATAGATGAGAAAACTGAGGCAAAGAAACGTCATGATTTTTCCAAGGTCAAACAGCAAGAATACAGTGGCATGCCTATTTCTGTTCGGTTGTTAGACTTTAGAGCCGGAACTAGAATCTCCCTTGTTGCCCTCTTTGCCCCCCAAAACAAAGGAATGCTGCAGGGCCAGTCTTTGCTGTGTGCAAACATGCCCTGCTCTCTGGTCAGGCATGAGGGATTGGCGGCCTTGGTGGGCAGCAGTGCACCAAATGTGCTCTTGAGCCCACCCACCTACTTAGAGGGTGCAGTGAAGCAGTGAAATTCAATTTGCAGCAGTGACCTAAGAAGGGCTATTTTTAGTAAGAAAGTAGGTCAGGGGCTGCAGCGGTGCTGCTTGAGAAACAAACAGCCTCTCCTCTCACCAGGATGCTTCCTCACTTCTCACGCAGCTGGTGTGGAGGTGAGGAAGGTGGATCTCACACCCTCACATGACTGCACTTGTAATCAGGATTGTGGAACTCCTGGGAGAGACAGGATGCACACATCCAAGACATAAAGGGTCTTTTCTGGGTTTGCCTTTGTGGGTCATGGGCCCCAACCTTCAAGAGCTTCTAATCCCTTCAGAAAACAGCTCTAACGTGGGGAAGGCTTATTTGTACCCCCTGTTGCAGCCAGCAGTGCTCTGGGTTTGATCTTCATTATCCAATTTAATCTTTGTAATATCTCTGCTGGCTAGGTACTCCTATCACACTTTTGCTAATGTGGGAAAAGGGTTGCAGAAAAATTAGGAGAATATTCAGGATCACCTCAGTGAGAATCCTGTGTGAGAGTCCATTGCCAATGACCACGGCCAGTCCATCAAGCCATGCTGGAGGTGACTTTCAAATTACCACTGTGCCTCTGCCCCGTTTTATTCAGTACTTCAGAGAAAGGAATATAGAGATGGCCTTCTTCCTGTGATTGTGTCTGAGTCAAGACATGAAAGATACACAAGATACAGACCCTTTCCCCAGAGAGGAAATAGTACATTCCTGCATCCTGCTGACTGATCATTGAGGCAAGTATCAGGAGCTGCCAAATTCAAACCAACTACCTAATAGGCCTGGCCTGGAGTGTTTAAGAATCCTCTGTCCCGCTTCATCTGCCACATACTAACTGTAGATCTGTGAGAAATTGCCGGGCACTCATTGGCAATGCACACACAGATACAAACTTGTTAACAGAACACAGTAATTGACATATTGTGATTCATTATGCACAGCACGGAGGACTCTAGTAGAAACCCACTTTGTGGCCAAGCGCCGCTGGCATCACCATCCTTGAGAATTTGTTCCTGGCTCTATTTTGGCGCTCCAGCTGGAGCACACCATCCTTTCAGGGTCCAGAAGGAGCCTGATACTTTGGTCCCATCTGCTTTCTCCCTCTAGGCAAGGAGGGAGAGTATCTTCCCAGGCCCCAGTTGGACAACCTTAGAGAAAGAATATTTATTCAGTCAGTTAATCAACAAACACTTTTGAAATTGTACCAGGCAGGCAGCTAACAAGAGGATTCCTGCCCTCACAGAACTTATAGTCTCAGTCTGGGCCTTAGTTTACTTATCATCAACTGAGTACAAGAGAAAATGGGATGGGCCAATTTCTTCTTCCATAGCTCTGTGGTTCTAGGTCATAAACATTTGAGTCATAGTGTCTGTCTTAGTCATTTATATACAAAGCCAAAGAGAGAGAGACTAAGAAAATCTCAAATTTCAGAATCTGGATGGGAACCATGGACTCAAGCTAATTTCTTTACTTACACATGGGGAAAATGAGGCTAAAAGAAGAGGGTGCTTTGCCCAGTATGTCAGTGACAGCCAGGATGAGGGGCCAGTCAGCAGAACCCAAGTGTCACTCCCGTCCTGCCGAGGCTCTTTCCACCTCATCATAGCTTCTTGGAAGGGGCTTCTCTTAATAGTGAGCCCTCCAGAGTTGTCCCCATCGGCCTCTCTAACCATGCTTCTTTACCATCCTGTACAGCATGAAACAAGAAGGAAATGTATCCTCTGACAGTGGAGCCTCAGAAAGTCAGATCAAAATTCAGTATGCCAAGATTGCCATTGTGGCTTATATCTAGATGCCCTCATGTGCTCATAGATGGACTTTGGGAGGTGGCTGGATCATGGGTGTAGATTAGTCCACTGATGGGTTTATAGCTGGGTGTGATGTTGGGAGGTGAAGCCTGGTTGGAAGAGGTGGATCAGTGGGTGTGGCCTGGAACGATATATATCCTTGATCTTCCCCTGCTTCCTACCCACCTTGCCATGAGCCCTTTCTCCTCTGCCATGGAGCCAGCCAACTGTGGGCTGAAACCTCTACAAACTGTGAACCAAAATAAACCTTTCCTCCTTTAAGTTGTGAGTGTCAGGTATTTTATCCCAGGAACAAGAAAATAACTAGGATAATTGCCAAAAAGATGGACATGGTATCAAAGCAAACAGGTAGGGTTTACAGATAAAGTTCCCAAACAAACAGATGCAGAGGCAAACCATGCTGAAACTGCAAAAGAAGGAGACTCAGTGGACATAGCTGTGGAGAAACTGCCCACTGAGCTCACAGAGGACCTGCAGAAGGGCCTGTCTTCCCCTGTGCCCTCAGAAGCTCTTCAGGCCCCTGGTCCTTGCCTGTCTTCTGTACAGGCAATGGAAAGAACCTAAAGCTGGCAGGGCAAGATTCTCTGACATTCTTATCAGGCAAGGGGATTGAGCAGAGGACTTGGCAGCATATGGCCCATCATCTTTTCAGTGACCAGGGCATCTGCACTCTGGATAGAGGAAGATATAGTGGACATAACAAAGCTTTAGCAAATACTAAAATGCTTATTTATTTCCTTCTTCCTGTCAGAGTCTGGGACCGACCACCTTGTAACATTGTCTTTGGTTAATAGTCTTTTGCCCTACAGTGAACACCTAGGAAGAAGGGGGCAGAAGTAGAAGAGAGAGAATACTGTTTGTGATTATGGACACCTACATCCATCCTGTATATCTAAATATATTTTTAATCCTTTAAATTGACTTGTTATTTTACTTTTGTAAAACATTTTTCAGTAGACATAAAACATCCTTAAAGAACAACCTAATCTTATGTACATAAAATGTGTCATACATTTACTTACAAATTACCTTAGTTACTTTTCTCTCACTGCTAAGACAAAATACTGGATGCCCAAGATTAAGGAAGGAAAGATTTATTTAGCTCACATTTTGTGTAAGTTTCAGTCTATAATCAGCTGGCTCCAAGGCAGGGTGGCAGGGCACAAGGACAATTATTCAAGGTGGCAGAAGATAACAAAAGCAGCAAGAGCACAAGGGGTGGGGGCAAGCCTCTTTCCCTCCCTTATATTGTAAGCAGGCTACCCTGACCCAGGGGGCGTGTAGCATCACATAATCTCCATGCCCTCCTCTTGCACAGGCTCAGGATGAATGCAAAGTAAGCACCTTGGCTCTCTGCTCAGTCACTTAGTTAACTTTCTAAACTTCTCAAATTGACACAGTGAACAACATCCCAGAGCAAGGGCACGTCCTTTTCACCCAAGAGGAAAAACGGCTGAGTCACTTAGCCAGGCCCCTAGACTCAGGTTAACATAGTATATCAACCGCAACACAAATGTGTATATGAGACATAACTCTGCTGTTACACCTGCAGAGGGAAGGGGTTGGGTCACTGGTCTTAGCCACTGGCTTTTGAACTGGTTCTAGCTAATTACTTGGGATAATTAGAACTGGGAATATTGAGAGCTCTGAAGTTCTAAGTTCTAATAATCCTCCAAATGATGCCAGATGATGCAGCGATGCTTAGAGTAGTTGTCTTCTGAAAATACTTCTGGTTCTGATGTTTCACGATCCCCTCTCTTCTCTCTCTTGTTGAGTTTTCTGATTTTCTCTTGACCTCTTTTGCCTAGAACATCTCAGGACCAGGGGCCCCCCTTACACTTGTCTGTGTCACCGACATCCAGTGCGGTGCTCGGTCAGCAGAGGGCCGGTGGAAGGAGAGAACGAATGGGCCTTCACGGCTTCACTACCACTACCACACACGCACATAGCTGCCATAATTTGTCCTGAGGCTTAGTCATTGTAGACTCATCCTGTTTTATAATGAGAAGAGCACAGATTTTGAAACCTAACAAAATGAGGTTTGAATCTTGACTTCACCTCTGTCTGTGTAGAAATTTACCCCAAGTCATTCAATCTTTTTGAGCTGCACTTTCTTTGTAAAATAAAGATAACAGCACCTGTTGCTTAAGACTATTGTTGAGATTGACTTACTTCATGAGAATGTGGATGTAAAAGTGCTTGACACAGAGTAGCAACTTAAATAGTTTTGCTACTTTCTAACTCAGTCAGTGGTGGGTAATAGGAAGGGAGAGAAGAAGACTCAGAAGAAGGGACTGTCCCCAAGCCCAGACACAGAGCATGGCAATTGGGTTATTGTCATCTCCTGGCTTCCTAGAATACTGAAGCTTGTCTGAGGCCCAGGCACCTTAATGGTTACCCCTTTGGTCAATCCTGTACACATCAGAATTCAAACAAGTTTTCCAGTTTCCAGGTGTGATGTATTTAGTCTGTAACTGTATGTGACAGGGAGGCAGAAAGAAAAATAGCAAAAGAATTTCAAAGAATTGTTTAAAGTTTGGGTTCCCCATGCAGGCCTGATGTCTGAGCTTGCCATGAGAAATCCAAGTTCATTATGAATTGCTTGTTTCCAGGGCTGGAGATCTTTGCACTGGTTTTCTAACAAGCACTTTCCATACACTGTGGAACTGCCGCAGCATGCTGCTCTTCATGAAGGTCTCATTTTCAGACCAAATCCAGCTGTTTCAACCTTGGAATGGGAGCCACATTAGTTTTCTTTTGAGCAAAATGGTAAATGCTTAATCCTCCCCACAATGCCTCTGGTACCACAATAACAGGAGCACCTGAGTGTGAATCCTGGTGACTATGAGTAGGCATGTGATTAAGACTATAGACTTTAGACTTCAACCAGAGGTGAAATGCTGGCCCTACCACATCAGTAAGTTGTTTCTGTGTCTCTTATTTCTTCATCAGGAAATTAGAACTAGTAATGTATAGCTCCTAGTGTTGTAGAATCCAAGAGATCAGAGAGAAATGGGAATAACAGGAGGATTTATTTCCAGGATTTTAGATGCACATCCACCTAGCTGAACTGGAATCCAAAGTGCTGGGCATTAGAACAAAGGAAAGGTTCTAGTTTTATATATTTGACTGAGAGTGTCGGTCTTTAGAAACTGGGGGTCGGATAGGGCAAATAAGGGTGCAAAAGCAAGACAATCAAAAGCAGTTAGTAACTTAACTTGAAAGAATACAGAGCCTTATGAATCTCTAAGAAGATGACATAAACTCTGTTCACAGGACACAGTAGCCAACCTTGTTTGTACCAGAACAAGAAGTTATAGCTACCAGGGAGGAGGGAAGAGGAGAGCTTGAGGAGCATTGCTGTTAAGTCTCCCTTTAGTAGCACTGTGAGGATTAAGTGACTACCACAAGCATGGTACTTGGCATAGTACCTAATACATGGTAAGTAAATATTCAGTAAGTATAACTGTGGCAATAAAGGCAATGGTGGCTGTTAGCACTTCATTACTGTGACAAAACACTTGAGATAATCAGTTTAAAAAGAGGAAAGGTTTATTTTGGCTCTTGGTTTCAGTCCATGATCCATTGGCCCCGACACGTTTGGGCAAAGCAGTGCGCCATGGTGGGGAGATACACTGGAGCAAAGCTACGTACCCAGTGGCAGCCAAGAAGCAGAGAGAGAGTGGAGCTGGTGTCTCAATACCACGTTGGAGGACACACCCCTCCCCCAGGACCTAACTTCCTCCCAGTAGGCCCTGCCTCTTAAAGGTTCCACCACTTTCCAATAGCCTCAAGCTGAGGACCACACCTTTAACATGGGCGTTTGGGGGGTATATTCCAGATCTAAACTATAGCAATGGCAATGCCATGGTCTGTCATCTAAGGAAGACAGGTCACTGTAGTGGCGTGGCGCTAAGAGGGGTGAAGGGAGGCGGTCAATTATTGTTCCCATTAGTCTAAGGCAGACTCCAGAGACCCTCAGGAATGTCAGGAGTGGTATTAGAAAAGGACCTGTTAAGATTTGTTAAACTCAGAAAGGAGGTGCAGTTTATTTATCCAGAAGTTTTTATTGACCACTTACCTTCTTTAAAAGCTAGAGATCCTATGATGATAAAACAGATGTGCTCCTTCTTTTACAGTCCTTGCCTTGAATAATCTTATGGGGAAACCAGATACTATTACAGTAATCACACCAGTCACGTAAAGTTACAAACTAGGAGAAATACTATGAAAGAAAGGGACAAGGTGCCAAGAGAGCATATGCCATCTAATAGGGGTCCTGACCTGCTTCAGGTGGTAGAGCACAACCTCCCTCAGTGACATCTGTGCTGCGAGTTGAAAGATCATTAGGAGTGCATAAAGTGAAGGAAATGGATGGAGTGGGGAAAAGCTTCCTATGTGTATGGACTGGTATGATCCCTATGAGTGACAGACATCTCAGTGCTCGAAAAGAAGTGAAGTAGTCTGTATGACTTGGATGCTGAGGAGAAGCTGCAGAGAAAGACCAGGTCCTGATAGGCCTTGGTAAGGACTTTTTCCCCCTTTATTTTAAGCTCATGGTGGCTGTTGAAGGATTTGGAGCAGAGATGGGTATGTGTGTGAGACACATCTGGAGAGCACTATGATTAGTTTGATATTTACAAAATACCAAATGATCCATGGCCTTGAGTGGGTGCGTGGTTAAGAGGAAGCTTTTGTTAGTCCTGGGAAGAATTGGTGCTGGGCAGGTTAATGGTGCTGGAGATGAGAAGAAAAACATGACTTGAAAACAATATTTGGAGACTTTATGATGGACTGAATAAAGCTGTGAAGAAATAGAGGATATGAAGGCCAAAGCCCCATGTTTCTAGATTCATGAATGGATTTTAGCCCTGCATAAGAAAATGCGAAAGATTAAAAAAAAAAAGAAAATGTGAAAGATGACCAAGTTTGAGTAGCGGAATCATCAGAATTTGAACACGCTGTACTTGAGGTGCCTTTTAGACACCCAAGTATAAAGGTTCCATGCTCAAGGCCACCCAGGGTAGCACATAAAGGTCCTGGAATGTCTTTGGATGTCTAACCCAGAGCCAGCCTCTCTGGGGGTCAGACTTGCTGAGTCCACTTTGTCTGAGGACTTGAGGTTTGTTTCCCACATCTCCTGGTTCTCTTTCCTTCCAGAATATCCTGAAAAGGGATCCATGGGAGAATTCAGCCTAAGGAGGTATATGAACAGCCCAGGAACAGAGTCTGTATCTTTAGGGGAAGCAATTCAGATATTGATGCATGCTGAAATGTTTTATACATATCAGTGGATGAGATATTTGTATTTGATGTGTGTACTTTGTTAGCTGATTAATTAAATACTTGCTATTACTGTAAATTACAAGTGGCAAGCACAATGTCAGGTCAGAAAGGACCCCTGATTCTTTGGGAAGTGTCGCCTCCCAGAATTTGGCTGGTATTGCTGTCCTTAGAATGTTAGAGAAGCCAAGCAGGATGTTACCCTTTCTCTGAATACTAAATCCACAGGATGCTGAGCTGCTGACTTTTATCAAAGGGGTATGTCCTTGAATTTAGAGGGTTGGTTTGTCAGGGGCTCCCTCTGCAAATGTCCCTGGAGGCCTGTCTGTCCCAGAATCCCCCTAGACAGTAACATCAGTGTCAGCTCTCCATTTTGAACGGGGCTCAGCTGGGCACTCTGAGCTCTCCTCCCCCATGCCATATGCTCTGGTTTGTTTCTAGAAAACATCTCTTTGTGTCCAGGTGAGCCAGTGAAGGTGAGAGAAGTGTCAGGGCCAGCTTTGTGTCCTCCTGCAGAATGACTGAGGACAGCTGGATCAGCCAGTAGAGAGAGGTTTGGGCAAAAAAGTAACTCATCTAGGCCTGGTACCATGTGCTAGGATCTGTGACTACTCATGTGGACAGATACATGCTCTGAAAATATTTGCCATGTGAAAATCTAAACTCACAAGCCACAGGAATTTGAAATAGTGATTACCATCTTGAAAGGGAACATAATCGCCTTTTTAAAGTCCTTTAGTACATTTAACATGCAGTGTAGTGAGGTAAAAATACTTATGCCTATTTAGGTACTCAGGGGAAGCTGCCATTCCGTATATTAGTGGAACATAGACCTTCATACAAGCGGACCAGATGGCAGCTCTGTTAGGTGTCCCTGCAGAGGCTGATGACTATGGGTAAGGTGGGAAGAGGGACTTCTCCCTAGGGTAGACTGGTTGACTGAGAATCCTGACCCTCAGATTCTTTTCTCCTTAGCTTTACTTTGCATCTTAAGGAACATGTCTGTCTGAGGCAAATCGGCTAAGAGTTTATGTGTCCTTAATGTCGATGGTCCAAGGCTAAATCCCAGCTCCCCTTCTAGCTACATGGTTTTGGCAAGTTACTCTGTGAACCTCCTTCTCCCAGTCCATAAAGCCAGGTTCATAAGACCTTGCAGATTTTGTATGTGTAGGAATCAGATGAGTTAAGCCTTGCAGCCAGCAGCCCAGGATATAAGAAGAAGATCCACTGTGGTGCTTCTGATCAGCTGGCAGTTCTGCAGAGTCTGTGAGTGGCTTGGGTGTGCATGCTATGCACAGGGAGAACATTTGTGCCTCCCCAGAGCACAAATGCAAGGCGTGTGCCAACTCATTGGCAGCCTGTGATAGCTAGGACACACTGTCCTGTTTCTGTCTGAGGACTGACACCCTCTCAGCAAATGGCCCACCCAGCTTAAGTTTTCCCCAAAGAATGCAGTATTCATTACAGAGAAATCCTTTCAAGTGCCGAGGGTGGCGTGTGGCTTGCAACCTGACTCTTTGAAAAATTTTGACTATGTCACTTTTCCATGTCAGATCCTTCCTAAAGCTGATTTTATGAAGAATTATTTTTCTAATATGTTAGGTAAAATCTTGAGGCACATTTCTGTGTCTCCGGAGATTCACGCTGTTTTTATTATCCTGGGAGCATTAGCAAGATGGAGACTAGCCTTTTCTTGGGGCTGGCACAGTAACTGTAAACTAGAGGCCACTTGCCTGCAAAATCTTTTGACAACCCGAGCAAGGTTCTGATTTCATACATCACCACCTAGCACATTTGAGCCATGCCAGCCTAAAGACACAGTCTCTATTCAGGGTATACACCATGGTCGTCACAGTTCCCATCTGTACGTACAATGTAAATTCATGTTTGCTAATTATTTTAGTCATCCAACATCTGTGTAGTGGAGAGTTTTGGGCCTCTGTTCAGAGTGAGGAGACATGACTGTCATACAGTTAATTATTGGCAAGTCCTGGTCCTCTAAGAGGCAGCCTTTACATGATGAAAATACCGGCATTTGCATCCTGTCTATAATGTTCATGAGCTATGTAACCTTGGGCAAGTTAGTTATTAATATTATATGTTATTATTAATATTAATAGTAGTAAAATTTTCAGAGCACCTGGCCTGGTGGTAGGCAGTCTACACTGTATCTTCTTGGATTCTGTTACTAAACGTACACAGGGGTATTTATGCATATATTATTGTCTTACAGATACATACCCTGAAATTCGGAGCACTGGAGTAACTTGCCCTGAGCCCTAGTTTCCCCATAATATGAGACTATTCATCTCCCACTCTGGGAAGGCCATGGTCAGGGTGAATAGGTAATACCTGTGTAAGCCTGGCACAGAGGAGGTGCTCAGAGAATGCTTGTTTCCTTTCTTTAGTCTTCTCCAGCTCCTACTCTGGTGGTCTTTACACTGTATCCACCAAATACATTTAGAAGCTGAGGTCACGCTCAAGTCCTCTTGGTAGCTTTTTCCATCAAACCCCTTAGAGGCCACTTTGCACCTCTCTTCTGCATAGTTCCTATTTAGTCTTACGCAGCTCAGGAAACATTATCCGGCTTGCTGTGTCACACCCCTGACATTTGCCCATGCCTGTGTCCTAGAACGCTAAAGCCTACCCTGGCTCTACAGTCAGAGGGTTTTCCCCTTCTCCTTAGACTTTCTCATAAGGCAGATGGAGGTTCTTTTTTGTATTTTCATGTTTTACTTAGATTACCTCATCCCATGGTGGAAAGGCAAAGAAAAGGTGAGCGAGAGCAAGAGACTGAAATTGTAGCCTCCACCCCTTTTATAATCGGCATTAGCTCATCTCTCAGGGTGAAGCCCTCATGACCCAAACACCTCCTCTTCAGCCCTACCTCCCAACACTGCTGCATTGGGGATTAAGTTTCTGACACATGCTTTCTGGGGGACATATTCAGACCATAGCAGATCTCAAGTGAAAAACGGAGGCAAGGGCATTCCAGGCAGAGGCAGCAATGAGAGCGAAGACATAGAGGTGGGAGGGGCTGGTCACACTAGGAGATGTGTAGGATGGTTCAGAGCAAACCAGTTTATCACTCATTTTTATATGCCTCAGATTTAATCAGAAGAAAATATCAAAATCAAGCAGTACTTTAAAATCAGATAGGCCTTCTAAAAACAGACCCTGCATCTGTTTCAGAGTTGTAAGGAAAATGTATTAGGTTATATTAAATAGCGAGATTGTCCTTTTTGTAGGAAAAAAATGAATTAAATCTTGTCTTCCTGACTGGGGATTTTAATTGGTATTTGAGTCAGTTTGATCTGCATTTACGCATCCATCCAGAGAACATTTATTGACATCTGCTGTGAGCAGAGCTTTGTGTTAAGCATGAGGTAGGTAGAAGATGAACAAGATTCAGATCCTCCAGGCAGGAACTGACGGATCTAGTCTGGAAGATAAAACATATACATACTTAGCTGTGACCCAGGTGGACAAAGAATGAGATGAGGCAGTCCAGATCCAAGGTAGGAGTGGTCAGAGAGGGAAACTTCTTCTAAACAATCCTACAGGCAGGAAGTTTGCCTCTCACCCAAACCCTGTGATGCTTAGAATTCAGGCTGAGCTGCTGTGGCTGTGAGGTAGGCTCTGTGGCAACCTGGCCCTCCCAGTCAGCTTCCAGGCCTAAGCTGGGCACCTCACCCAAGGCTGGCTTTGGAAGTAAGAATCATCTCAGATTTAGTTACTTTTTGTTGCTGAGACAAAATACCTGACACCAAAGTTAAAGGAGGAAAGATTTATTTGGCTCACAGTTTGTCAAGGTTTCAGTTCATAGTGGGCTGGCTCCAAGGCAGGGTGGCGTTGCAGAGGAGAAACACTTTGTGTGGGCAGAAGGCAGCAAGCACGCAGCAAGCAGGGACCCTCTTTCTCTCTGTGTCTCTTATATTTAGCCTCAGGGTGTATAGTACTTCATGCCCAGGGCAGGGCACCCTTAATCCTAGCCAGAACTATGTCAAACCAGTCAGTGGACTGATTTTGTAACCACACATCTTTAATCCCAGCATCACACACTCCAGATCCAGACACCTCCGAAAAGCTCCATCTATGACCATAGGAGGCTTTGGGGGGACATGTACACACAAGCCATAACACAGACCTTCACAAGCCACGTGCACACTGCATTTCCAGGCTTGGCGGCATCCTTTCGTACCTTTCATCCTCAGAATTGATTTCCAAAAGAAGGTGTTTACTGAAGTAAGAATTTGTATTCCTTCTTTTGCGAGGTTATAAAGTATTTGTCCAATATGTGGCCCTTTCTGCTTTGGCTGGCCCTTAAATTTAGGACCTAATGAAAATAGGATTGTCTTCTGTAATGGTTAATCTTGAATGTCAACTTGATTGGATTGAGAGATGCCTGGGAATTGAGTAAAGCACACTTCTGGGGGTGGCTGGGTCTGGTGTATGTGAGGGTGTGTCCAGAGATGACTGACACATAGGATAGCAGACTTAACAGAGGAGACCCACCCTGAATGTGGGCAACACCATCTGCTGGGCTGATCCCTCCCTCTTCCATCCTGGCTACCATGAAGGGAGTGGCTTCCTGCCCATGCCCTTTAGCCCTGATGTTTCTGCCTTGCTTCAGGCCCAAAATAATGGAGCCAGCGGGCCAGACTGAAACTTTGAAACTGAGCCAAAATAAATCTTTTCCTCCAAGTTGATTTTCTTAGGCATTTTGTCACAGCAACAGAAAACAGATTAACACATTCAGTTTCTCATATTTTTCCAACATTTACTTATGAAACTTCTCTGAACAAGATCTTGTGCTAAAAGAGTAGGGAATACACACAGGCCCTGGCCTTGAGCTGACTGACAAAAAAGGCTGAACCAGACCCAGGGCACACCAGCTAAGAGAAACATTAGGGGTCTCAGGAGAAAGAGCTTGTTTTTAGCCTAAGAGAATGAACTGAAAACCTAAGGGAGCTTTCTGTGGTTTGGACATTGAAACTGTAGGGATCATGCACATTGAAAGTAGACATAGTAGAATTTCTAACATAAAATCATGGCAAAAGCATTGAGGAGGCAGAAACTCCAAGCATATTTATAAAAATGGGAATACTTCAGTTTCACATGGGTGACTAATACTTAGTGAAAGCTGGAGCCAGGCCATCACAGTGGGCCTCTTCCACAGATATTTCAGATATTTATATATTTAATTCTGTAGGCAATAAATGTCACTAATAGTTTTTAAGCGCAATGTGACATGAAATCTAGAGTTGGTACAGATCTGGATATGACATCTCCTAGCACTGTACTACACATAAAGACTGGATCTCAAAAGAGGAAATTATTCATCTAAGGCCAAATAACTAATACATGGTGATACAAGGGTCTGAACCAGATCTTCTGGCTTCAAATACAGTGGTCTTTTATACTCTGGTCATCCTTGGAGGATGAGTGAGGCTACCTAGGAGAGGTGGATGGAGAAGAGAGGACAGGCAGGAATCAGGGAAAGCCTTGGACAAGGTTTTGATATTTCTGCTGTCTATGGCCATACCACCCTGCACACGCCTGATCTTGTCTGACAGTTCTGATGGAAGCGAATGCAGAAGGTCGTCAGTTCAGACTTGGGCAGTGAGAAGACAAGGGCAGGGCTGGTGGCAGAGCACCCAGGTCTAGTCTGCAGGGCAAGGGTGTGGGAGGCAGACAGGAGGGAAGAGTCTCCCTGCACTGTCTCCAGCACTGCTCTTTACTGAATGGCCCCACGGGTTCCATTTGGTAAGCTATTTCAAAGAAAGGGTGTAAATCCAAAATAAATACATCAAATACTGTGCCTTCGTTAATTCCCAAATTGAATGCTTTGTAGTTCATTGTTCGTCTTGTTCCTTCCAGGTGTTATGCCCTCAGAAACACGATCCACTTGCAGCCTTTATTTTGGTTTCATGGTTTTGCACATGGGATTGGAACTGCCATCCCCACCTGCGTGTCCCTGGTTTTGGGTTTCCCTGCAGGCTCTGGGAGGTGCTGTATGAGTGGCTTGCCGCCCATCCCATGACTCCAGGCTCAGAACCAGATCCCTCAGATGATCTTCACCTCATGCTGAGCTGCACATGCTCAGTTTGGGGTGGAGGACACTGGGCTGGACCTCAGTTGGGGCACACCTGGCCCCTGACTCACCCCAGGAGCATTAAAACACAGATATCTGAGCACTATCTTATTATACATATTGAATCAGAACCTCTGGAGATGAGAGCTAGAAAGTTTAACATTTTGGTGAGGTTCCCCTGAATGATTTTTGTTTACCTAAAGTTTGAGACTCTGCCTTGACTGACCACTTACTATTTTTTTTCCTTGCTTCATTGTTTGAAAATGGGCAATTATATCTTGAAAATGGAAAAGTGCTTCAGAAAAATACTGCAAGTTTATATTATTATTATATATTATTGAAGTTTACAGACTTGATATCAAGAAACTTTTCAGACTGAAATACACTAAAAATTAGTAAAAGGGCTGAGAACTCACACTTGAAAGATATGTTTAGTAACTGAATGAATGTATGAGTGAATACCTCCAGGAAAGGATAAGCCTTGAAGAAAGGTCTTTAACCTATTTCTTCAGTCTCCCCTGCCTCAATCATCATTAGTCACTGAGTGTCTATTACATGCCAGGGCCCTGTGCCAGGCTGAGGCAGTAGAGATAAATATGACATGGTTTCTGACCTCAAGTGCTTGAAGATCAATATGAAAATCTCCAATATGATATGATAAGCATTTGCTTCAGAGTGGGCAGGAGTGTGGGAATTAGTGTTTTGGTGGCAAAAACAGGAACCAGTTTGCTGTGGGATTATCAGGAAACTTGTCATCCAAGGAGGTGGCCCTGGAGCCACCACACACACATTCAAGTTTGAGAAAAACTATGAAGTTAGTGGTTTACCCCCATTTATCGATTAGGAAATTGAAGTCCAAGGAACTTAAGGAGCTCACTCACGTAACAAGTAATCCAGCCATGTCTAAGCTTGATCTGTCTGATTCTAAGCTCAGTATTCTGTCTGCTCTGCTGCTGAGTTTCGTGGTGCTCTGTTTGTTGGAGAGCACTTCTTCAGTGGTTCATGGTTATGAAGAGGGAAAAATGTGGTAATTTTTCAAGATACAAATGCTTCTTCTTCTGGGAATTGAAAGGGGCAAGAACAATTAAAGGTGAGCCTCACATACTGAGCCTTAACTTTATTGCAGACACTTGTGCAATGACTCAGACTCTCCTCCGACTCCCGGAGAGGCAGGGGCTAAGTGCAGCATTTACAGCATATAAACTGGGACTTTCTGGGTCAGAGATCAAGGAATTCAGGAGGGTTTTCATCTTTAAAATTAAGATCTTCCTCCTATATGAAGCCAGTTTCTTCTTTGACTAAGCAGGGTTGAGGGCCAAAGTCAAGAAGTCAGGCTTCAGTCGTTTGCGCTCCTCTTGATTTATGAACAACTCTTGTAGAGTAAAAGTGGTTTTCCCAAAGAGGAAAAAATAGCCTTGAAGAATCAAGATGACAAAATGTATTATTTATAAGACCTAAAATAATTGCCGGATCCTCCACTCGAAGTGAGCGAGTGACAGCCAAGCGTGTGGAGTGGAGCAGCTGCCTCCTGCTGGACCCGCATGGCCGCACCATCAGCCATGGCCCTGCGTGGAGTTCCTGGGGCCCTCCTGGGAAGTGGTGCCTGCTGTCAGTATGGGAGAGCTGCTCACACAAATAGGTCCCAGTTTATACGCTTATGGGAAATCCTTAAAGGAGAAGTACAGTAAGAATCTGCAGTTTAGCGGAAAGAGATCATAACACACGCTTTGTAGGATTATACTGGGTCAAGGTACTGACTTCATTTCTCAGGGAACCACGGTAAGATAGGAGCAGGTGAGGGAAATTTCAGCCCACCCCTGTCACACAGCTGCTAGTGACACTGTCCACGCAGAGGCAAGTCCTGTTGTGTCCAGGAATCTTCCACTTCTTGCTACCTCACAGCAAGGGTTGTCTCATCAATCTTGAAGAATTTACACCAATTTCTATGTTAAAGTAGCATATGCAAACATCTCTCCTACAAAAAGCTTTCCTGCTTTTTGCAACAAAGTTATAGTCAGGAAGTCTACATCTTTGTCCATTAGAGAAAAAGCAGAGTTGGTGTCTAGGGGGCCTCTGATAAATAGCCTGCCTGGAGAAAGACCAATTTTCCTGCCCATCTCTTGACTCTGGCCTTATGTCTTTATTACTTGGTTGCTTGTGACACTGAGTTCAACCCCTGGATCATCCCCAAATCATTGTTTCCCTGGAGGACAAGATTCAGCAAGGGTAGGGAGGTCACTGAAGAGTAGAAGATGATGCTAGAGGCCTTCTGAGGAGCCCAGAGGAGTCATGAGATTGTGCAGCAAGTCAGAGTGGCTGTGGTCTGCTTTCACCAAGAGAACAAACAGGCTGGCATTTGAGCAGAAGCTGTAGACCTCAGAGCTGCCTCACCCGTCTCTAATCCTTCCTCTGTTTTGTCCTCTTCTTTCCTTATCCTATTCAGAATTTCTCTTGTGAGATATAGTGACTACACTGTGGGGAGAAATACTTCCAGTAGTGTTTGCTGAGTTTGGAGCTGCTGTTTGTTTTCTGTTGGCTGGCAGCACCCTTCCTGCCATCACAGATATCTGTGGTCCATGGGCCCTGATGGAGTTCTGTGGGAGCTTTGCTGTGGTATTGGCTATAGTTCTGATCTCAGATGTCTCCCAGTTTCCCCTTGGCAGAAATGTTGCCCCTGGGGTGCAGAGTACCTAATCTAAGGCTCGGGTTTACCCATTTGCTCTGGCAGTGCAAGGAACCATCAAAAAGATGGACATCTGACCTTCCTAACCTCAGTATCCCAATTCATTAGATTGGAATCTTAGGCTTGAAAAATTTTTTCAGCATTCTAGGTCCAATCATTTAACCAATATGTGACTCAAAGGCCCCATGATGCAGAAGGGAGACTCCTGGGTGGATTCAAATCTGTCCCTAGTACTTTCTAGGTATGTGATGCTAAGCCTGATCCTTCTGGGCAAGGAATACTTTGCTGAGCCCTATTGAAGAATAGATTATGTAGGAAAATGCCTATGTATGATATGCTTGATAAATAATGGGTGATATTATCATTATCCTATAACCCAAGGGCTTTCAAGCTTTTTTTTTCTTTTCTTTTTAGATATAGTCTTGCAGAGTTGTCCAGGTTAGCCTCAAACTTTTGGCCCTCCTGCCTCAACTTTACTAATAGCTGTGCTTATAGGCCTGTGCTACCATGCCTGGTCCACCCTTCAAACTTTAGCTTTTAGAATAAGGTTTCACTGTATATTCCAGGTTATTCTTGAACTCACTGTATAGCCAAGGCTGGCCTCAAACTCATGGTGATCCTCCTACCTCAGCCTCCTAAATGCTGGATTCTTTCATATGTTCTCCATCATATGTCATATTGTACCCTCTCAGCACCCTGGGTTACTTGTTTATCATCATCATCATTTTTTCTGTTACATTTACTGTGGTGAAATCAACATCGTGAAATTTATCATTTTAAGCATATACTTCAGTGGCATTAAGTATATTTATGTTGTTGTGCAATCAGCACTCCTATCCATCTCCAGAATTGTTTTTTAGGTGCTTGAGAGTGAATCCAGGGCCTTGCATATACTAAGCACATGTGAGTTACACAACTGCCTGCAGAATTTTTTCATCTTGTGCTGAAACTCTGGACCCATTAAACACTAACTCCCTATTTTTCCCTCCCCCCAGCCTGATCACTGTATTTTGAATAGCATGTTCCAGCTGTTCATCTTTCTTCCACTACAAATGGAGGTTATAAAGGCCCTTGGAAGAGTTTACTCTGAGTTCTTCATATTCCCATTGGAACAAAATTGAAGGTCTGAAAGCATTGCAGCAAACTTTCAGCACTGCAGATGGTTACAAAATGGGTGTCAGTATAGCTGCTTTTCATGGGACATATCTGGCAAAGAGCCTTCTAAGTACATTCCTTCCAAAAATATCAAAGGACATTACTTGGCATAGCTTTGGGGAGAAACCAACAGCTTCTGAATTCTTCAATAGCATCTAGTGTGTAGTACAGATTAAATTATAAAATTCATGTCAAATGTATAATACATCTGGCACACATAAGGCCTTTATATGTAGGTGGTTATTATTGTTATTGCACCATAGAAGACATTACTGTAGATACTGTCTTCATCCTTTATGAGCAAATAGGCTTTCAACTGCTAAAACCCCTAAAATTGCAGAACTAGTAAGCACCATAGTACCAGAGCTGGGATTCAAACTCACACTGTCTTTCATAAGATGCTCTAATACATTGGCAAGAAGCTCCATGGGTGACTCATACCAGTTTCATTCTGTGTTTCATCTCTCCATCTACTCTGGCTTTTCCCAGAGAAATGACCCCCAGAGGTCCTACCATCTTGCTGTTCTTTTCTTAAAATTATGCACCTAACATCCAAGCTTAAGAACTTTGTGGTTTTACTAGTTTCCTTTCTCTGTACCATCTTGAAGTGATCACTGACTCTTCAATAAACACTCTAGAATAGGAAACTGTGTGTGCAAACTGAGAGGAGCACTCTGTCATTATTGGATGAATGAATAAGAACTAATGAACTGTGGATATAATTTAGGGTAATCATCAGTTAGAATTTCATCAAAAAATGATTCTTCACAAGACATTTAAGGTATCTAGAAGCACTGGGCAGAGTTTGTTCAGAAAAGAAAATGCTTACATTCAATTTCCATGAGTGTTTTGGGTTCATTCTCTTTTCAGCAAGTAAGAACCAAGTCACGTTGTTTGCTTTTTTGCCATGGTTGCTAGGAAGTTCAAAGCTAGTTGGGGTTTTGTTTTGTTTTTGAGAGGCATAGGCAGGTTTTATTAGGCAAAGGTAATGAAGTACATGCTCAGGAAAATAGTGTGTGGGTCCTCGAGAGAGGCATCTCAGAGCCAATTTGGCTGCTCACTCACAACATAAACATATATAAACTTTGTAGGCTGGCATGTGGATATTCCTCCTTTCTATGCTTTTGAATTTCCATTTATTTACTATATTGCCAGGATGTCCTTCAGAGAGAAATGAGTTTAAGTAAATCAGTAAAGAGTGTAAGTTCCTAGAAGTCAAGGACCATGTTTATTTATAGTGGTAGAGAGCACATTGCCTGGTATCTAGAAGGCAGTAAGTATGCAATGAAGGATTATCAATAGGGCATGAATAAAAGTAACTTAAAAGGTAGCATGTGGGGTACTTTTCTTTGTACTTCCAGCTCAGAAGACTGTCAAGGTAGAAGGCGTAGAAGATGCTCCTTGGCCTTTGGGAGCCTATAATTAAAGAATTGTATGCACATTCCATTGACAGATAGAAGACATAACAATGGCTTAAACAGAGGGAACTTAGTTTTGCCTGAGTGTTATGGGCTGAATTGCTAACACCATCCCCACCGCCAATTCATATGTTGACTTCCTAACCCCTAATGTGACTCTCATTTGGAAATGGGGTCTGTAAGGAGGTAAAGGGTAGCAAGAGAGCCCATCAGGGTAAGGCCTTAATCTGATAGGACTGGTATCCTTAGAAGAAGGAGAAGGAGAAGGAGAAGGAGAAGGAGAAGGAGAAGGAGAAGGAGAGACACCCTAAGCTCACACGTTCACCCTCCCTGTGGGGCACAGAGACAAGGCTGTGAGAGAACACAATGAAAAGGTGGCCATCTTCAAGCCAGAGAGAGAAGCCCAGACCAGCCCTGATGGAACCATGACCTGGGACTTCAAGCTTCCAGACTGTGAGAAAAGAGATTTCTGTTGTTTCGTCCACCCGTTGTGTGGTATTTTACTATGGCCCCTGAGCAGACTAACACGTTCACATATGAGATGTCTGAGATCCTGTATTAGTTAGCTTTTTTGTTGTTGAACAAAATACCTGACACCTGTAAGTCAAAGGAGGAGAGGTTTAATGTGGTTCGCAGTCTCAGAGGGTCCAGTCCATGGTTGGCTGGGTCCAAGGTAGGAACATCATGGTGAGAGTACAGGACAGGGAAAAGCCGCTCACCTCACAGCAGCCAGGAAATCAGAGCAGGGGAACAGCACCAGAGAGGAAGAGAGGGGCGGGGACCAGATATGTGACCCATCCAGACACAACCAGAAGTGTTCTTTACTCATCCTCTGAGCTGCTCTGAAGCCAACTAAGGTGACAATCCAGTTTACCTGTTGAAGACATCCATTATTTCTACCTCCCTGTTTTACTATCCTTAATATAGGTTTTTATCTTTAAGGTTTTCTCATGATCCAAGATAGTTAATAGAGTTCTAGACAATGGTATTCAGGCAGGAAGCAGGGAAAAAGGAAAAAGGACCAAAAGAGGCTCTTTTAAGGTACTTTTCCTGAATTGTACCCAGCCACGTCCATGTATAATTCATTGACTAGAAGCAAGTTACTCAGCCACACTTAACTGGAAGGAAGAATGGGCAATTAATCCCTTGGCTGGGTACATGCCTACCCTGAAGAAAGTTTGGGGCCTGTACTAGGAAAGAAAGGGAGAATGGATCTTGAGTTAAGTGTCCCACAGAGCTTCTAGAGGTATGAGTGCTGTGGAGAATGAGGATACTGGAAGTCAGAAAAAGGCAGTTCCACTTCTTAGAGCCTGAGCAGTACCCCCAATATCCTGAGCAAGACAGCAAGAGGAGATGGTCCACACTGTCTGTGGATCACCGCAGCTGGAGGGCACTACTCAGTTTGGGCTTAACCACCTTCCCAACCTTCTCTTCGCATTTGCCAGTGCCTTACTCCAAACCCTGTTCCTGGAATTTGCCTGCACTCACCTGCCTTTCAGTTCCTCCTGCCTGGTTCCTTAGTTGTGCTGGTGATCTAAGATGTGAACAATAGAGGAAACTGAGGAAGGCTTATTTGGGACTCAGCTCTGTCTTTTCAGCTTTTCTGTAAATTTAAGACTACAGGTTTATTAAATCTCCACTCTCCTGCTCCCTGATACTATGATTTGGGCAAGTCACATAAGCCCCCTGGGCTCCCATGAGGTGAGAGTGACATGCCTTCACTATAGGGCCGAGGAAAGGCCTCAGGGAGATGGGGTGTGACCGTGCTATGGCCCCTGGGTAGCTCTTGGTGTTTTCCACTTTACTGCTCAAATGCAAATTCTACCCCTGCCCCTCAGTGCACTCTGAGACCCTCCAGAGCTCCTCAAGGGCTGCTGCCACCATTGCTATTCAGCAGGGCCCTGCCCTCCCTGCTTGGAGTTATCTTTTAGCCAAAGTGCTGCACAGGAAGCTTTCCTCTCACCTCTCTTGTCGGCTTGCTCTTATGGACTAAGATTGCATTTTTATTTTCATATTTTACTTCATTTTTCCCTTCTTGAATTTAGTTTTTCTCTTTAGGAATCAGCATATGACTCAAACTGCCAGTTCTAAATTTAGTATCGCCTGTGATACGGAGAATGCATTTAGTGCTGCCTAGGATATGTATTTGGAAATAATGGCTTTATTTATCCACATCCAGTAATTCTGACTGCCTGCTGGGTTTTTTCAGGAAAGAATTTGTCATCTCCCTTCCTCCTAATGATGAAATGTTGCCTGCTCAGGTCCCAGAGGGCCAGCCTGAGCCAGATGCTGGTGACTTGAGTCTCTGTTTAATTAAACAATACCATCCCCAGGATTCTGCAGTCCTCGGGTTCTCTGCAAGATTTCTGTTCAAGGGCCATTTGGAAACAGTTGAGACAGGGCTCATAGATGCTGAAATATGTAGGCTTATCTTTGGCCCCTAGCCCGATAAAATTTACCTTTGGTTTTAAGTTGCCCCATCGGTGTTGGAATACATCAAAGCAGGGAGACACTCTACATACGCAGTTGTGCACCATGCTTTGGGTGCTGCAGATGTAGACAAAGTAAATCACATACAGCTCCTGCCCTCTGGCAACCTCCAGTCTCTTCAAAAAGAAAAGCACATAAGCATATAATTAGAGTGCAATGTAAGACATGCTGTTTAAGAGCAATATACATGGAACCGAATTAGTGTAGAGGGTAGAGAGATTAATCTATGCGGTAGAAAAAAGGCACAGAGAGATACCAAATTCTACTCACCTGATGTTTGAGTAGAATTTTGAAGGATAGATGTGTTTTCAAGGGAAAGAGATAGGAGGGCTTTCTAGGCAGAGAGAACAGCACATCCAAGGACTTGGAAGCATGACACAGCATTAGTACAACTCATTCATTACTTTAAGAAATATGTATTGGGCCCCTAACTTGTACCTGGCACTATGCTAATCTAGTGATTCTAATACTGTAGTGACTCAGGCCAACAAGATGCCACTTTTCCAAAGCTTGTATTTTTGTGTAAGTCATTTGTGTGGTTCTGGTATAAAGCAGGAGATGAAGGATGATATGTGATAAGCTAAGGAGATAGTCATACGTTAGTTTCACGAGGTTGCCAAAATAAAGTGCTGCAGTATTAAGTGGTTTATACTAGGAATTTATTCTCTCTTTATTTATGTAGCAGTGCTAAGGATCAAACCCAGGGCCTTGAGCTTGATAGGCAGGAGCTCTGCCGCTGAACTAGCCCCGGCCCCATTGTTTGTGTTTACGATCTCACTTCTGGAGGTCACAAGTCCAAAATTAAGGTGTCAGCAAGGCCGTGCTTCCTCTGGAGACTCTGGGATTGGAACTGTCCTTGTGTCTTCTGCCTTTTGGTGGCTTTAAACATTCCTTGGCTTATGGCTACAGAAATCTAATCTCTGCTTTTCTCTTCTCATTGACTTGTCTGTGTGTCTGTCTTTTCCTCTGTCTCTTATAAGGGTACCTGCCATTGAATTGAGGGACCATCTGAAGAATTCAAATGGATCTCATCCCAACGTGTTTAATTCCAGCTACAAAGACCTCGTCTGGAAGCTCTTGGGGAAAATCCATTGTTTACCTCTTCTAAGCTTCTGGTAGTTGTTGACATTCTTGACTTGTGACCACATCGGTCCAGTTTCTGCCAGTACAGCCACACTGCACACTCCTATCTGTATCATATCTCCCTTTGCCTTTCTCTTGAAAGAACACTTGTGGCTGGGATATCACTCAGTGGTAGAATGTGTATTTGGTATGCACAGCATCCTGCGTTCAAATCCCCAGCATCAAAAAAGAAGAGAGGGGGCTGGGGATATAGCTCAGTGGAATAAGCGCCTGCCTAGCAGGCTCAGGGTCCTGAGTTCGATCCCCAGTACCGCCAAAAAGAAAAAAAAAAGAAAAAAAAAAGAAGAGAAAAAGAGAGGGGGAGGGAAGGGGGAGAAGGAGAGTGGAGGAAAAGGGACGGGAGGGGAGGGGAGGGGAGGGGAAACTCTGCTCTGCCTCTCATTTGTTGTGTGGCTTGATACAAGGTCCTTTCACTTTCCACACCCCTGTTTTCTTGGAAATACAGATTTTCTTAAGATATAAAAGAGATATAAAAAGAAAGTACCTAGTACAGTTGTGGAAGATAATAGGGTCAGTGAGTATTCTGTATCATCAAAAATGTACTTGCTTAAGGGCTGCGGATATAGCTCAGTGGAATAAGCGCTTGCCTAGCAAGCGCAAGGTCCTGAGTTCAATCCCCAGTACCGCCAAAAAAAAAAAAAAAAAATGTACTTGCTTGGCCAGAGCAGTGGTTTCCAAGTAGGTGCTATGGCTTAGAGTCTAGAGAGGACATAACAAGGTCTTCATGTCCCCATGTGCACTTACATGCAGCAGCACTGTTTTCCAGCATATAGGGAAAGCCTTGTGTTGACTAAAAATACAACTGCATTTATGAGCATGTTGTGGTGATGTTTTATCGTTAAGTTTTGCTTTGACTCCCATACGTGGAAAGAATCTGAAATTCTCAGATATTTAAAAGGGGTCCTCAGATTCAAATATATTGAGAATCACTGGTATAGTGCAGGAAATGGTTATAAACTGACTAAGATTATGGGTGAACAGTGCTGTTCTTGGATCGTGTGGCCAGAAACATAGAGGAAAGTTGGCCAAGCCGGGAGGAATCTGGGAAAAGGAGGTAATATTTGGGATAGGCTCTCAAAGACAAGTAGGAGTTCATCTCATTTGGAGAGAGGACATAGGGAATGGCAGGTTAAAAGTCCAGGTGACAAGGACTTCAGTTGGGTGAGGTTTGGGGTGGGAGAGAGGCAAGAAAAGAAGATAAGGAGCTGGATTATAGTAGACCTTGAAGGACTGTATTTTCTCTCTTTTTCTTTTTTGGATGCTAAGGATCAAACCCGTATATAAACCTTGCATCCTACCACTGAGCTACACCTCAAGCCCAGGGAAGGATTTCAGATAGAGAAGTAATGGTGTTCGATTGGCCTTTTAGAAAGTTCCCTGCCTTTGCAGCATGAGATTGGAGCTTGGCACTGCCAACCTGGGGTCCTTGCTCAGTCATCCTTCCCCACTGCAGCCCCTGTGAGGCTCCTTATTTCATCCAAGTGCATAGTCTCCCCAATTCTTGGCAAGTGCCCAAAGGAAACAGTCTGCAGCCTGGATTTACGTTCAGGAGGAAGACTACGCTTGACTAACTAAGCACCATCTTCTCCTGACTGCTTGAGGGTCAGGTTTAAAAGTGATGAAAGCTTGAAGTATCTATGAAGACTAAAACCTTAAATCCAAGACAGATCACTAGGAGGAATGTAGATCCTAAAGACTATGTTTTGTAAAACCAAGTCATCTTACTTAAAGGAACAAAACTATTCATACCCCAAGGAAAATGCAAAGGAACCAGCAACACTGCTTGCTTTGGCCAACCATTAAGCCTCGGTGTTCTTCAGAGAAACCCTACTTCCTTTGGCACTGTAGTGAGGTGGACAGATACACGTCTTTGGAGTCATGGGTGCCCAGTGACTTAACTCTCCAAGCCTCATCTGCAAACAAACACCAGAGTAGCAAAACCTTCTTCACAGGGTCATATGGAGGATTAAATGAGGTAAATTGTATGGAAAGATAACTCCACTTGTTTTTGTGTATATATCAGGGTTCTCCAGAAAAGTAGAACCAATAGGATATATCTCTATCTCTGTCTCTGTCATGGGAGAGGAGTGGGGAGAGACAGACAGATTTGAAGGAATTCAGTAATAGGATACAGACAAGTCTAAAATTCCTAGGGCAAGTGGCAGAATGGAGATTCGGGTAACAGTAAATGTTGCAGTACTGCATTTGAAACCTGGGAACTTGATAAAATGTATATGTAGCAGTCCAGCTATGGAATTCCTTCTTCTTTGGGAAACCTCACCCTTCGTTCCTAAAGCCTTCAGCTGGCTGGATCAGCCCCATCTACATTATGGAGGAAAAGTAATCCAATTAAAGTCAATTGATTGTAAATGTTAATCATATTTTTAAGACACCCTTACATCTATACTATTTGCCTTAAGAGCTGGTCTTCATAGGCTAGCCAAGCTGACATAAAAGTAACCATCACACTATGTAAGCATTAGGGCTCTTGGCCAAGACATTTCTCTTTGTTATATATTCCCTCGTTCCTTTTCCAAGTCCTCATAGAGGTCTGAAAAAGCTTCACTCAATGCTGTCTCCATGTGGACCTAGAAGCTATAAGAACCTGAGCGGTAGAACCTGTGTGTCCTTCCTGTCACTCTCAGACCTGTTCCTGCTGACTTTATATCCCAAGAAGCAGAGTCCCTACTTCCTGAGCCAATCCCTAGAATACTGCAGTGGTTTTCCATTGAAGCCTGTGCTCGAAGCTGCAGAGTTTTCCTCGGTTTCCTTTCCAAATTATTCCTGAACTGCTGCTTCCCTCATATTAGCTGTGTTGCATTCATTACTTTTGTTCTATCATAATTCCTGGCTTCTGCCACAGCAAGAATGTTTTAGTTGCCAGGATGATCTGTTTGGCATAGGTTCATTAGCAATGACCAAGAGGCTGGAGGAGAAGACTTTAATGGTGTAAGAGTTAATTCCCTGTCTAGGATGTTTCATCTGGAAGTATAGTTAGACTGTTGTCCACCACAGAGATTGGTGTTGTGTGGGTGATCAAAAATACTTCTTATTTTAATGGAATGTTGAATTGCTTTTGCCAAAGTCAAAGAATGCCTAGATGGGATCTCAGGTAACATAAGGTTGTAAAGCAAGTTCTGGACCAAGAATTGGAAGACCTGAGCCCTGCTCTATCATTAGCTCCTGTGAGATCATAAGGAAGTGGCTTCATAAGTTTAGGCCTCAGCTGCCTCTTTCATAAGATCCTGGGAACAAGACCTCACTTTGCCTTTGTGCAGTTACCACTTGACAGCTTGCAGACCCCTTTCACCGTTCATCATCTCTGGTCTGCCCACCCATCTCCCGAGATAGGCAGAACAGAGGTATGGGAATGGCTCATCCCTATCTTCCAGGCAAGGGCACTAAAGTTCAAAGAGATTAAAATGAGTTCTCTAAATCCATACCGATGGGAAGTGGTAAACCTAGAATTGGACCTGGGTTCCCTAGGTCAGCCTGTTTGGGGGGCCCCCTCTGAGTCTGCCAACATCTATGAGGCTGGGAGGAAGAAACACTGGCACTGGCAGAGAGGCAGTGACCTAGCAGAGCAGAGGAGGTGGTGCTGCTTCATGCTCTCAGAGCACCCTCGGCTCGACAGAAGAGTCTGAGTATATCCCTTAAGCCAGAGGAGGCCGATCTCTAGCTACTCGAATTGAAATGTATTCTCATGCTGTTGACTCAATTCAGAAAACACTTATGGAGGCTTTATCACAGCCAGGTTCTTGACAGGGGTGGGGGGCAGAATAAGTAAGTGGAAGCATAATGAAAAATAGCCCAGTAAGTATTTTATTTGAAATGTAAACAGAAGGCTTTGGATTTGCAGTGCAAGGTACAATTAAGTCTGGAGGACATGGAGGCAACTACAGCTGAACCCTGGCTGCTGAAACAGGATTTGGACCATAGGAGACAGGAGCGGAGTGTTGTCTACTCTCTCTTCCTGGCCCCTAGACCACAGATGGCATGGCTAAGACTGTCACGCCAGAGCCAGTGGGGCAGCTTGTGTACTGTAGTGACCTAGCCACATACATCTCGGTGGAGCCTGTGCTGTCGCTTATCAGATTTGACACCATGCCTTAAAGGACAGACTGTGGGCAGAACAGAAGAAACCCTGCCTGCAGCCCTGAGAAGAGGACCCAGTTGGCAAGGAACACCAGCCCCACAACAGGGGAAGAGGCAGGCTGGGAGAAGGTACTTTCTTTGTGATTGTGGTGCCCCTGCCAAGGCATAAGAGGCAGGAGGCTGTTGCTTTGCATGTGTGATTTTAGACTGACGGTGTTTTGTATCTTTATTTTAAAACTTGTTTCTCAGTCTCCTGTGCAGTTTTCTGTCAGCTTGTTACCATGGAGAAGTGGGTTAGGGCTGGAAGCACTATCCTCCTCTGTCAGCATTTCTGGACCCACCAGCTGCCCCTGTGTAGACGGAACGGGGCCAGGACCCCACTCATGGGTAGACCCTTTCTCTGCAAGCACTGGCACTGCAGCTTGGTTTATTCCTCTACCAGTTCACTTTTCATCATTGACTTAGCTGTTCCATGACTGCTCTTTGTGTGCCGAGTATTATGTTGTACCCTGCGAGTACAATGTCTGTGGCCAGTGACACGTACATCCTAAGGCAGGAATCATCAGCCTGTTCTAACATACCATCCCTTCCATACACTATTCCTCAACCTTGTGCCTTTAAGAATTCAGAGGACCGAGTTGTTTCCTTTCCAACCTTTATAATTGCTCCTTTAGGATCTCCCTGGAATTACTTCTTGGTCGCTTGACTCTTGGATTTCATTTCCTTTTGTGTTCGCAGTGCCCAGCAGAAGACCTGAGGCAAAGGAGTGGTTCAGGAAGTATTGTGTTAATGAGTTCCTTTATTGGGCTTCTCAGAATGTCTGTCCTGTCTTTTTTCTTCTCTTCTGATTCTAGAGGTAGTACCATAAGCCAATAGGGAAAGCCTCTGATTTTCTTCTCTTCTGATTCTAGAGGTAGTAGCATAAGCCAATAGGTTTTGGAACCAGATAATTCTGTGCATGAGTCTTGCCTTCCCTTTTTTCTAGCTGTATGATTTCAAGCAAGTGACTTTTTCACTTGGACCTTAGTCAAGCCCATTAATTTTCTCTAAATCTGTCTATCAGTAATTGAGTTCTAACATTAGAAAAAAGAATGTAGAAATACTTGGTCACCCCTTAACCCCAGCAGGTGGCTTCCTGGCTACATCAGCATAGGACCTAGTTGAGAAAAGTTGCCCTGGGTTGGGATCAAATGACCAAGAACTCTGTCCTGGCTGTGACCTTGATGTAGCCTATGACTGACTGATCAAGTCTCTTTCCTTACTGAGACCTTACTTTCCCTATTTGAAACATTTGGGAATTAAATTTGTTGATCTTTTAGCTTCCATAGTCTGAAATTTCAAGTTTAAAAGAAAAACTTAGATGCTACCACCACCATTAACCAGTGCCCTTAAGGCTGGAGGCTGACTTCAGCATGACCCCTTTTGCCAGCTCTGGAAACTGCTCTCCCAGGAGGCTCAGTGCTAGAGCCTGATACCGGATGCAGAAATCTCTTTGGTTGGGAAAGTATCCTTTGAATGCCTCATCTCTTGTTTCCACCCCCAGTCCAGTGGCTGAGCTTGACTTGCATCCCAGAACAGAATTGATCCCAGAATTGATGCAAGGAGAGCTTTTCCCCCTTTTATTTGTACACTGCTTTTTTCTCAGGACCTGTTATCTTGAAGCTTTGGCTTTTGAGGATTCTATTCTCTGAGTCATCTGGAGTCCAGGGCTCAGTGGTAGGCACTGTGAAGAATACAGAGCCACGGAAGTCATTGTCTTCACAGACAGTGTCTCTGTTCTGTGACATGGGCAGGAGAGAGAAAGCAGAGAGAGCTATGAAATTCATGGGAGGCTTGTCAGCAGGAATGCTATGGATTTGGATTCTAATCATAGATCTGTCTTTTCCCAGCCTCCATGAGTTGGGCCAGTGGTCAAATTCTTTTACTGCTGTGATACTTCTTGACTCAAAGGAGGAGTAGTGGTTGGGGAGTTTTTAGAGGAAGGAATAGAGCTGGTTCTAAAAGGCTAGTCTAGAATTTGAACTGGCCTAGGAGAAATGGATGAGAGTCCTCCTGATCGTGCAGAGGGAAATGCCTGAGCTTAGGCAAACACCATAGAGCATAGGCTGAGGATACATCAGAATGAGATGCCCTCCTTATTCAAGCAGAGAGCATGTGTGAGGCTCAAGGAGCAAGAGCAATCTCAGAGCAGGCAGCTTTTGTGTTCCCTCCCTGGGCCTGAGTCCCCAGGGCCTTAGCACCCACTCTGGGGGTCCCTATAGGACAGACACAAAGAAAGCAGTTTAAAGCTCATGCTTCCAGCTGGGCGTGGTGATGCATGTCTAATTCCAATCCTTGGGAGACTCAGGCAGGTGAATCACTGCGAGTTGGAGGCCAACCTGGGCAACAGTGTGAGTTCAAGGCCAGACTGAACTGCATAGTGAGACCCTGTCTCAAAAAGACCAATAAATAAATAAAACTGGCTTTTCTTATCCAGGGGCCTTAAGAGTTCTGCCTTTGTTTCATGTTCTATCCCTCCCCAAAACTTTTCTGAAGTTAAGGTAAGAAGAGAGTTATTTTGACTGTGTTTTTAGGGTTTGAATCTTTGATTGTAGATTTATCTACCTGGCCTGTGAATCCTAGACCTACCTGTGACCTCCATCCTCCCAGTTGCTCACACCTGTGCTCTGTAGCATCACCAATGGCCAGTGCCTGGTCCTCTTGGCCCTGCTTCCTTGCTGTGTGCTCACCCTTCCCTCTCCTGCATCCCAAGGCTGCTGAGGCAGCTCAGGCCTCACTCATTGTGACTTCCCTCTGACTTCAAACTGGTCTCCCTGTGGGCCCTCCTCCACACGCAATTTTAAATGTTTAGAAAAGTCCCCGGCATATTGTAAGTGCTTCACAAGTGTTATCTGTCATGACAACAACAATGACAGTGATTATGATGATGATTTTTCCAGATTTTGCTTCTGAATAGCTCTGATTCTGCTATTCCCTTGCCCGAGTAGCTTCCAACTGGCTGTTGAATACAAGTCCCAAATCTTTAGTCAGGACTTTTGAGGATAATATTTCCTGAGTCATCTGCATGGATAAGCCCCCTCCCTGCATCCTAAATTTATTTCCTTCTATTACTTTTTGTACTTCCTCTTCTTCCACCAGATAGAAATACCATTATGAGCTCTGCAGGCTCCATTGTCCTCTGTTCACACTGTACTTTTACCTTATACTTGGAACGCCTTTCCTCTCCTCTCCTAACTTTTCTTCGTCTGCTAAGAAGTCTCTGCTGATTCCCTAAGCTATGCATTCCTTGATGGCAGATGTCAGGAATGGTTCATTTAATATTTGATAGGTGCTATAACACCTATCAAATAGGTTAAAATAGATGTTTTGTGAATGCCTGGAAAGACCTAGGTCAGCCCTTTCTTTTCTTCCCCTCCCTTCCCTTCCCCTCTCCTTACTTTCTCTTATTTATTTTTTCGGTCCTGGGGACCTAACCTAGGTCCATGCATGCTAGTCAAGCATTCTACCATGAGGTACATCTCCTGCCCCCGCTCTTTTTATTTTGAGTTTGAAAGTTGCTCCGACTGATTTAAACTTGTGATCTTCTTACCTGAGGCCCTGGGGCCTGTTTTTAAGCAAGCTGGAGTTTGAATTAGAGAAGTGGTCAAGGCCTGTGCCGCCAAGCTTCAATGCTTGTTCCTCAGAGGGGTTTGGAAGTTCCTCAGCATCTGTGGGCAAGTCTTTGTTTACTCATCTCCACACAGTTATAACCCCCGTGTGCTGTGCGCAAGTAGATTGGCCCCTCTTAAAGCAAACTGGCAAAAGAGGGTAGAAATCCATAGGAGCTACATTAAATATGGGGTTTACCATTCAAATACAGATGGGGGCCCAAATGATCCTAGGCAGGTCAGCATCCTGGGGGACACATTTGAGGCCAGGGATCCAGTGGCAGGAGTCTTAAGGAAATAACCAGATTTCACAGGCATTCAAATTTCAAGGAACACCAGCCTCTCTGATCCCTGCTGGGAACACACAGCTACAGGACTAGTGTGGCCTGAACTGGGGAACTCTGGGGCTGAAGGCCTGAGTCATCCTCTAACTGCTTGCTAAGCAGCCAAACAGCAACCTGAGGACAGATAGGAGACTCACAGGAAAATGGGCTCCCTTTCTGGGCGAGAATTGACTTGGCAGTTGGTATGATCACAGTTGGGAGACACTTCTGGCCTTCAGTGCCCTCAGCAGGGCAGGACTGGGGAGGCAGAGGCTGGCATATACCCAGGCCCAGAGGTAAGTCCTGCCTCCCTCCTCCTTCACCATCTGGCTCCCCAGCCATTTGCTTCCATTTCAAACTCAAGTCATGAACATGGCACCCCCTGGGCCACTGTTTAGAAAAGTCAGTCTTGGACTGACACTCACTGCCTATAAATGGTGTGGAATTAGGCTAATCAGTGGCTCTTAATTTCCCAACAAATGCGGGTGCTGTGCTAATTGCCACGGTCCACACCATCAGATCCCTGGTTGGCGGCATCAAATAAGAGAAGTGGTAATTTGGGGGCTGGAGTGGGGGAAGGCCTGCTCTGTTGGCTGAGCCAGTTAAAAACAGTATTGCTTGCTGAGTGAGCCACAGTACAGAGCCAGGGCCTGGCCTCATTGTCAGCCAGGGCACTTAGTGAGTGGCCCATAAATGTGTTCACAGGAACTGAACCTCAGCACTAATCTTAAGCAGTTTCTTGTCCGTGAGTGACTTTTTGTTGTTTTTCATTGAGGAAGATTCACCAGCAGCATGGCATGGTACTGCCAGGGCAGCTCATCAGGGATAAAGCATCCCAAACCTTGGTCTGCAGTTATCATGGCAACATGGCATTTCCCGACTCTCCAGGCAACCTTGCTGGCATCTGCTGCTGTAAAGATTCACATGGAAAAGGGCTACTGCTCTTCCTCTATTTGAGACATAGCAAGTTGTAAAGACAGGGAACCCTTTGCCAAGGACCAGGACCTTCCAGGAAAAATGCTGTTCCATTGATGTAAAGGCCTTTTGATAAAATAACATGTGACTGCTTGTTAAAGCCTTCCTATTACAGTCTGTTGGGAGAAAGCTGAAGATCAGAAGAGACCCCCTCCCCCTGTGGGGCAAAAAGGCAAGGGGTGATGGGGAGAAGCAGGGGCACAGCATGAACAAAGGCTGGCGGGGGGTGTGGAATGTGTGGATGGGGGTTGCTTGGCTGGGAAAATTGACACTGGTGGAGAAGGCAGGTGTTAGCCCTGCCCCACTGAAACCTGCAGCACCGTTCTGGCAGAAGCCTGACCACGTCTTCACTCCTCTGGGTTGTGGCTGACCCTTTCTTCTCCTGAGGAATAAGAACTGGGCGCCACATCTCATGCCTTACTTCGGGTAGGCATTTCTCCCTTTCTCATCTGACTCACCATTCTTTGTGATCACTCCTGTGTCCATTAGACTCATGAGGGGAAACAGAGACCCATGAAAGATGCTTGCTTGAGCTCACACAGGAAAACAGAATCTAGGAACATAGGGGCTAAAGGTTGGGATCTGGATAGACTGTCCTGGGCTTGAGGCCTGGCCTCATGTCAGATTTCTGTTAGGCCTGAGCCCTAGCTCCTTCACAGATCCTGAACATTCCTTCCCTATTGGGCTATTGGGGCATAAAATGGCATAACAGAAGTAGTATAGCATTATTCTTGTATATAGTAAGGCATGCTAGTTTTAAATATTAGCTATTTTCCTTTAAAATTGGGACTATCCAATTCATTTTTGTGCTTTCTCTCCTTGTATACATAAGGCACTCAAACGTCACTCCATCTGGAATTGATAGTAGCAGGGCATTTATTGACTGGGTAAATGGGTGAGGGGCCAGAGGGGTCTGTGCACATTGGTGGGCTCCATGCTTCTGCCCAGTGTGTGCAGCTTTGGATCAGTGTGGTCTGCAGGATTGGAGCCAGGCCAGCCTGAGAGTCTGTCCTGTGTAGATCGGTTTGCATGCAGTGACTTTCCCACGGCCTGCTGTCCTGAGGCCCAGGATTTCTTCTTCCCAGAGCTGTGGCTTTCTTGGAGAACACATGGGGCAAATTCTTCCCACCCTTTGGTCATAATGTGTGGTGTTTATGATAACAAATGTCCAACTTTATAATATACAGAAGGTGTCCACTCTCTCACATGAGCCCCCTGCAGCCCTGGAATTGTCAGGAGTAAGAACGGCTCATGCTGTAGATGTGGACACTGAGGCTCCTTAACTGTGGCTATCCGATCGCTCCCAGCAGAAGGGGCTGGAAGAGGAGCTTGTCCCATCTTCTGCCTAAACTCTTGTGGCCTTTCCCCTGAATGAAGACTTTTTGGACCTATAGCTCTTTTACAGTGCGATCCCAGTGAACACTGGTCTTAGAGTCAAAATACTTTGATTTTGATCATTAACCTGCCACAAGCTAGCAGCTCTTCAGTGAGCCACCTCTCTTGCCCACTTATCTTCCTGCCTCAGGTTTGTGCTGGTGTTGATGGAAAGCTTGAAATTCCTAGGGAGGGGGCATTATCGCCAAGGGCCACCTCCATCTCTGCAGGGCTGTGGCCACAGCAAGTCCAGCTGCCCTATCGAGTCATAGTCTGGACAGTTGAAAAGCTCACTGTAAGCCAAACATGGTAGCTCAGGCTGAGGCAGGAGGATCACAAGTTTGAGCCCAGCCTGGGCAACTTTGTCACTTAGAAAGACTCTGTCTCAAAAACTAAAAAGGGCTCTGATATAGCTTAGTACAAAGCCCCTGGATTCAATCCTAGTACCACCAAAGAAAGGAAAAACTGAAGAGGGGAAGAGAAAAGAGAAGAGGAGAGAAGAGGAAGGACAGAGGGAAAAATAAAAGAAAGAAATAGCCCTGTCAGAAAATGGATGCTCCATAGATGAAGGCTTTGGACTAGTAGCTCTCCAAACCCTGCAACACCTTTGGGAAGTTTAGTTACTGGAGGGTAGGAGAGGAATAATCTATAGTGGTCTCTAAGAACTCCGTTTAATCCTACAGACTTCAGAAAGCTAGATATCTATTGCAAATCATAGTAATGATAATAGTTATTGCCATTTATAGTCTCCTCCACATAACTACTTTTCATGGGTGTTTTCATTTGATCATTGGAAAAATTCTATAAAGTAGGAAAAACAAATATTCCTATTTTTCAAATGAAAACTTTGAGCCCCAGAGAAATTGAGTAACTTTCCCAAGATTATACGTCTAGTAAAAGTGGAGCTCCTGACTTCAAATGAATGCTTACCGTAAAGAAAGCAGGAAACGTTAAATATCTGTGAGTGAGTGAGTGAGTGAATGAATGAATCCTGACTCCCCTTCCAGAGAAGCGATTAGCATTCTGCTTGCTGGATGTAATACCCCCCACCTACAACTTAAATGAGGAACAATTTAATTTCGTTCACCTTTTCAGCCTATGATTGGCTGGCTTCAGTGGGGAAATGGGAGGAGGATGTGCTGGAGCAGAGCATGGTGGCTAGGAAGCAGAGCCGGAGAACAGTGCCGCAGAGGAGGAGGAGAGGGCCGGACAGGGGCCCTCAAGGCTCCATCCCTGCACACCCATGATCCACACCCAGACACACAGGTTGATCCACCAGTCTCTGGCATGGACCCTGAAGCCAGTGAGGTTGAAACTCCACTCTGACTACCACAGGATGCGTTTAGAAAAGCATCTGTGCCAGTGGTTTCCAAATTGTAGTCTGGGAAGCTGTCAGAGTCCACAGAGCCAGCTGGGCATAGAAGGCAGCTGAAGGGATGGCTGTGTCCCTCACCCCCACTCCACCCACAGTAGTGTTACCTTTTCTGTGCACTGGGATAGTGAAAACATTGCAGTTAGTCTGGTACCTATCACAGTGAGTCTTGAGTTCTGGAATGCATCAGAATTTCCCGTGGAGAGTTAGTTGGTCTGGGGTGAGCACCAGGACTCTGGTTGTAAATAAGTACAGATGGTCACCAGGCCACCTTTTGGGAAATGTGGCCATCTTCTTGGACTTGGGGAAGGTTAAGACCCAGGGAGAAGCAGGGGGCTACCTTTGGTCATGGCCCCTAGGAGTCTAATCCTTGAATGCCTCGTCTACCGCCCTACCCCCATACCACATCAGCAACTGAGCCAGAAAACAAATGGCACAGCAGAGAATAACAAAGCAGTTTCCATAGCAATGCTTAGTGGCTTGTGCCTGTCAGGATGCCTCAGAGAAATACAAATCTGAACCCTTAGCTAGTACTATGTGAAGAATCTCTTACTTGTTCCTCACAGGGGTTTCCGGGGGGTTTGGAAGGAAGAAGAGGGGTGGCATGATTTTGACATATACCCGTGTATTAGAGGATTCTCCCAAATTTACTAATAGCTGGCAGCAAGATGAACCAGACCAAGGAGGGCTGGGGAGTGGATCCTGGGCAGGACATGGGCTCAGCCCAGCAACAGATGGGGAGATGGGAAAGGAGCAAGTGTCAGTCAAAAATGTGCATGTGATTGACTCTGAGTGGATACTTCGTGTATTTGTTTTAGAAAAACGAAGGCAAAGCATAGATGATTGTCCTTACAGATGAAGAAGCTAAGGCTTAGGTGTGCACAGTAGGGGACAGGGCTAGTATCAAATTCAAGCCTGAGCAGTAACAACTGTTTCCAAATTCTCTGGCCCACTAAGTGAAGACTTGAGCTACAGTCTCCTTGGCTGGTTCTTCCTTGTTTCAGGAAGGAGAGGGTCAGTCCGCAGGCAGGCAGACGAGTGCTCACTCAGCAAGCTGGCATGAGCTAAGCCAGGCTGGGCCTGACCAGACAGGGGGCTGAGGGGTCCCTAGAGCCAGAGGTGGAGCCTGTTCACCCCCTATTCCTCGGATCTCCTTTCCCCCACAACTGAGGCAGCAAATGCCCTACAAAACGTGCCCCCCCACCCCACACATGCACGCACGCAGCAGTTCTTTTGCATCAGTGATCTCTCCGCATGGCCTGCTCAGATTTTTTACCTGCCTTCCCTCAGCAGAATGAGCCCCTCTGAGGGTAAATGACAACTATCATTCCTAAAACAAATATTTATTGAGCATTTTTTATGTACCTTTAAGTGCTGGGATACAACAGTTGAATAAAATGAAATTTTTTGCTCTCTCAAAGCTTTTCATTCTAGCAAGGAGACAGACAAAAGTTTATGTTGGAGTGTCACATGCTGGGAGGGAAAGTAAAGCAGAGTGAGGGGATGGAAGGAGATGGAGCTAGGTGGTCAGAATGGCCCTCCGAGGTGGGGACATTTGAACGAAGACCTAGGTGAGGGGAGGAGGAAGAGCCTGTACTTGTCTGCAGAGAAGAGTTCTAGGCAGAGGGAACAGCCAGGGCAAAGGCTCCAGCTGGGACGGGACTGGCCAGAGGAGGGAGAGCAAGGAAGGCTGTGTGGCCAGAGGGGTCGGTGAGTATGGATTCATACTGTTGGGCATCATGAGGTAGCCCTGACCAGAGAGTGTAGGACAGCATAGGCCAAGGTCAGGATTTTCTTCTGAACCACCATACCCCTGACTGATTGCCAACCTGGAGACACCTTTGCCTAGCCTCAGCCTTAGAGCTCCAGCGCGCTTTCTGGTAGAGACTGTGTCCCTTAGGGCTAAACCCGTGGGAGGTTGAGCAGTCCTGACCGAGGACACATACGGTCATGTGAGCAAGGCCTTTGGGGACTTACCGGGCCTCCCTACCTTCCGCTGTGCTTCTCTTCCCAGGGCTACCGGGCCTCCCTACCTTCCGCTGTGCTTCTCTTCCCAGGGCCGGAGCTTAAGGGCCTCACATTTGTGGGTGACCTCCCATTCCCCAGGAGTTAAATGTCTCCAAGAGCCCCTGGCATTTCTCCTGCAAAGACCGCATCTTCTGAGAATGCTTCTCCCATGAACCTCCACTCCCAGCGAAGAGACGGTATCTGTAATCCTGGCCACTCATCAGGATTAGGAAAGAACTGGACCAGTGGTTTAAGTATATAAAAATGGCAATTTTGTTTTCAGGCACTATGTTTTTTTTCTGAAGTGGGGACATTCATGAAGAAAATTTATACTTCCTAATCCATCCTATCATGCACTTCATTCAAGAAACAACAAAAAAGAGCAGCTGCAGTTTGGAGTGATAAAGGCACCAGATTAGACTCGTAGAACCCTAAATATGGAGTTACCTCCTATGTTGTCGCTGCCTGCCTGGCAGCTCCTACCATGTTAGTCAGTTTCCTAGTTTTCAGGGTTATAATCTCTTGGGCTCAGCAGAGGTTTCGATTTGGGGACTGTACTTCTGCATTCATGTCTAATAGGTACTTCTGTCTTTAAATGGCCAAGACAGAACTCTTGATTCTCTCCCCAAGCCTATTCCTCCCCCAGGCCTCTGCAGCATCATAAATAGACCTGCTGTCCACCCATTGCTTGGAGAATCAGTCTTGATTCCCATCACTCACTGGCTTATGCACAGTGGTGCATTAACAGGCCGTATAAGCTCAACCTCACAGCACTGCTGCCAGCTGCTCGGAGCCCCTGCCTGGTCTTCAGCAATGCTGTAGCCTCCTAAGTTGGTCCTTCCATTTTGCCCTTGTCATCCAGCCTTCAGAGACAGGAGCCTTTTCGTGTGTAAGTTAGAGTATCATTTCCTGCCTAGAATTCTCCAGCAGCTTCTCAGCAATGCAGACTCCTAACTCCAACAAGCCCTCAAAGCCCTGCTTCCCCTTCACTCTCCAGCCTCCTTCCCTCTCCCTGGGCTCCAGACACACTGCAGTTGGCCTCCTAACTGTATCTGGAACTGGCAAAACTTCTTCCTACTTCTAGCCTTTGTGTTAGCTGTATCCTCTGCTGGTAAGCCTTCTTCCAAGTGTTTATGTGGCTGGCTCCTTCTGGTCTTTCAGGTTGTGGCTCAGAGGCCACCATACTGAAGAGGACTCCCTGACCTCCTGTTACTGTTAATATCTAGATGTCTCCAAGAGCCTCATGCACTCCTGGGGTGGCTTTGGGAAGAGTTTGGATTATGGAGGCTTATAGCTGACTTGCTGTTAAGAGATGAGGTCTGGTTGGAGGAAGTGGGCTACTAGGGGCATGGCCTTGAATGTATATTTCCCTTCCCAGTTCCCCCCTTGTCTCTGCCTCCTATCTGCCAGGCCTCGAGCAGCTCTTCTGGACCATGCCCCTCTGCCAGGCCATCCTGCTTTGGAACCAGCTGATTATGGACTGAAACTTGAGCCAAAGTAAATCTCTCCACCTTTAAGTTGCAGGAGTTGGGTGTTTTGTCCCAGAGGTGAAGTGACTAAGCACACCGCCGTCCGTCTGAGTCAGGTCATTCTGGTTAGTTTCCTTTAGGGTTTATTGCTAGCTGCATTCTGTTGATTTGCATGTCTACTTGTTGTGTCCCTCACTACCAGATTAGCCTCTTGAGGACAGAGACCTTGTGTCTTATTCACTGCTGTATCCCCTGCAACTAGAACCTTAGTTGAGTAGTATGGGTACTCTATAATTATTCATCCAGTTACTTATCAACTCTGGCAGATAAAAAGATAATAGGCAAAAAGTCAGAGGATTTTAGGGGGCAGTTAAACCACTTAGTGTGATATGGGTTATGTCCCTTATCTGATATGCTTGGGACCAGAAGTATTTAGATTTCAGACTTTTTTGGATTTTGGAATATTTGCATATACATAGTGATATACCTCATGGACAGAACCTAAGTCTAAACACAAAATTCACTTACGTTTCCTAATGCCTTACACACATAGCCTAAAGGTAGTTTTATAGAGTATTTTTAATGTGCCTGCATTTTTAACTGTGACCCATCTCATGAGATCTGGTGTGGGATTTTTTCCACTTGTGGCTTCATGTTAGTACTCACAAAATTTTGGATTTTAGAGTATTTTAGGTTTGAGGTTTTCAGAGTAGGGATGCTCAGTCTTTGCTCTAATGGTGCAAACATACATCTTATCATGCATGTGTCAAAAGCCATTGACTGCCCCTCACCACAGGTGACCCCTAATGTAAACTGTGCACACTGAACAGTAGGGACACATTACTTTTGGAGCATCAGGGGGAACAAATGACCCCTGTGGCCCAAGATAGACGAATGTGAACAGGGAGGGGTAGGGAGTTATTTGTATTTCCTGCTTCATTTTCCTATGAACCTAAACATTTTCTAAAAAGAAAAATAGTCTAAATATTTAAAAGGAAAAAAAATTAATGTGAATATACTAGATAATAAATATACTATACTGTAATTTTTATCGACATGAAATTCAATACAAGTTTATTTTGTGTGGCCTCTCTGGGTTCAACTTTCCAGGGCACTCATCTCCCTGCACTGACACTGTGAGATACTCAGCCCCCCAGCCTAGCACTTGTGCTTTGTGGGAGCCTAGAGAGTACACTGAGTGGATTGAACTGGATTGCACCAAGCACAGCAGCAGATCCTCTGGGTATTTACTCAGTGGCTGAGAGCCTCGGGGAAATCCCATCTCAGGTTTGCGCCTTCCCTTCCCACGTGAACTCCACTCATTCATCTTCTGTGTGTGGATTCTTCTTGCCCCCACCCCACAATGGCTGTGATGCCCTGGCCTCTTCTCCTGCGCACTCATGGGCCCCAGCAGGCTCAGGAAAAACCATGTAAGGACACCTTGGCATGGACCAGGCTCCAGGAATGGCAGCCGTGCAGCTGCTGCATCTGTGCCCCTGTCCCTTGCTAGTGTCCCTAACGGCAGAGCTGATTGTGTGGAAACAGTTTGAAGGTGTTATGTGGGCTGTGGGTCCCACAAAGGCAGCAGACCTGAACTCCATAGCAGCAGATGTGACCCAGGGCTATGCTAACTGAGGTGGGGCCTCTAGGATGTGTGCATCTTGATGAGCTCATCACTTCCAGAGCTTGTTCTGGGGACTGTACTTCTGGAAGAATGACAACAGCCTGGAGCTGGCCAAGAGAAGGGACCCAGGCTGGTGGTAAGGCCAGGCTATATCACTAGATCTAGAGAGGGAAGCTGTGTCACCACTGTAAGGAAATCTCAGAGGACAGGGGAGCTGTCTGCACACACCTGAAGGGGTTAAAATCTGAAAGTCCTTTGGCAGCACTAGGCTCCACATCAAACGTGCTAGTCCGCAGGCTTGTGCCTGCTCCACATCGCATGCTGTGCTGGTTTCTGGGCCTCTCCAGCCCTTCTGTCTTCATCATAGTGTGTCAGCAGAACACCTTTGTCCCAGGCTGCTATACTGAGTGAGATGGGTCATATGGAAGCCCAAGGAATCACACGCAGTCACAGGAGGCCCTGAGAGGGTTAATGTCCTTTCTTGTTCCTTCTCCCAGGGCAGCCAGTAGACCCAGAAAACCAGCAATTCTGACAAAGAACACCGAATTCAGAAAGACAGTCTACAGGGAGGATTTCAGTTGTTTATAAAACAGGCCAACACGTTTCCACCTTGTAAGTTCTAAATCCGTCATCTGCAGCTCCCTAGATCTAAGAATAGTCACCCAGTGGAGCCAATGTGCCATGGCACGTTCTCCCTGCAGGTGCCTGAGGAAATGTGTCCACTGCAGTCTCAGCACCTCCTGCTCTTGGCTAGGGAAGCACTGACCTCTGCCTCTTTGGGGAATCTCCTCCAGACTCAGCATTTTCTTCCTTGAGGGGTTGATCCAAATGCCCTCCTCACTGGGCAGCCCCAGCTGCCAGATGAGATGCTGCTGTGATACAGAAGGGGCAGTGGAGGGCAATTTGAGGGCAGCAGGCACCTCTGGCAAATCAGCATTGCCTTGCTGTGCACCTCGCTTCCCTCGTGGGCACAGAGAGCTATCAAAGAGAACACTGGACCGCGTCTGGAGCAGCTGGATCAAGAAGAGGCTCTGGAGCAGGTCCCAGCCTTGCAGTGCGTTTCTGTCTCTCCCCTGAACCACTGCTTGGTCTGTCTGCAGGGAGCCAGCCTTGGAGCGTTGCTCCCTCTGCTCGTCCACCCCCGCCTCCTGTGTTGTCTCTCCCACACACTGCCCTGCTGTCCCCCACCACCACTTCAGCTCTCCAAGACCGGGATGACTTTTGATTTGTTTCATCCCAGCCTCTGTCTCCACCAGCTGGGGGTACCTGCTGTGTTCTGCCACAGGTTACCAGTCATTACAGAGTTCTGTAGTGGTCTTGATCGGCTGATCCGTGGCTCCTCCCCACCTCCACAGGTTCTCTTTTGGCCCTCACTAGCCATTCATTCATTTATTCATTCACTGACCTACACAATATTTATTGAGCAGTAATGTGTGCCATGCAGTGCTTCAGGCGCTGGGATAGAGACAGGGTTCCCACTCTCAAGGAGCCTTTGTTTTGTCGGGTGAGCTAGATAAATCAGGGGCAAGGCAGGAACACCAAGGGCAAAGGTCTTGAGGTGAGTACTGTTTGAAAAACTATAAGGGAGTCAGTGTCATGTGGTAGTCACCAGGGTGGAACACAGTAGGACGTGCTGTTTGAGGAGAAGCCCTGGAGAGCTCTGAACAGAGCAGTGCTGTGTCCAACTTAGCTTTTCACAGTATCACTCAAGCTGTGTGGAGGGGACCACAAGGGTGGAGAGGCAACAGAGAGCAGTTGCAAAGCTCCTACAAGGCTGCCAGTAAAAGATCGTAATGGTGCTGCTGAGTTGTGGTCATATCCTGCTGTGTTCTGAACATCATCTCCCTAAATCCTTTCTTTCCCAGGCCTGCATCTTTCCTTACCTGGTGGACAGCCATAGTCTCCTCACTGGACTCCTAGCCTCCCTCTTTCCCCTCAGCTTTTCTCAGGGCTTCCATGGGTTTTGGTCTGCAGGGGACCCTTAGCCAGCCTGCTCCCAAGTACATTTCACACGACAGTCCACACCACAAACCTAATCATGTCTGGAGGAATTCCTGGGGCAGGGATGATTTCTTCCTGCTACCCAGCTCCTGCTTTGAGGGCACTGTTGGCCCTGGGAAGTAGTGGATGGGCTTATCACAAAAAAGCCAACACTGACAGTGCCTCTCACCCGGTCAGGCCCAGTGGGACCACTACAGGCCAGGAGCTGCTCCTCTCTTGCATCACTGTGACCAGGGACAACAGCTTACAGCTCTCTACCTTGGAGTGGCTTTGGCCACAGAGCAGGAGGTGAAGCCAGGCCTAGGAGTGAGGTTAACAGCACCCAGGCTGAGTGTGGTACATGCCCTTCCATGTGACTCTCCAGGTAAAAACACAAACTGCCTAGGTCCTCCCAGTCACCACTTCCTGTTCGCACCACCTGTGACACCAAGTCCAGACCCATAGCTTGGTACTCACGGCTCCCTGTGGTCTTGTCCCCCTCTTTCCCAGACTTGCTACTTGCTCCCTGGATTCACCCAGGCCATTCTCGTGGTTCTGCTCTTGGCCACATGAACCATGTGGGCTCCTTGTCTGGTTAGGCCCTGTGCTGGACACAAGACCCAGAGAAAGGAAAGATTTCATCTGTGTCCCTAGGGCCCCTGGTCACTGGGGAAGATAGCCGTGGGAAAAGATGAGTACGGGAACTGTTGGCAGTTGTATCGTGGTGGTCACTGAAGCACTGTTTGTCATTACACAAGATCTGGGGGTCCTCAAAGTATTCATAACAAGAATGTTTTAAGAAAGCAGGGATTGACCCTCCTATTAAATAACACACTGAAGTTGGCATACACCACATTCTCGGGGCTCTACCACCATCTCCCACAGGGTTTAGAACGAGTGAAAGAGCCTGAGGTTTGGGGGCCCTTGGGTTTGGCCCTAACTGGACCGGATGTGTGACCTCAGATGAGTTATTTTACCTCCTGGAGCCAAGCTACCTCATCTATAAAGTGGAAATGGTAACCTCTCAGAGGGTTGCTGTGAGAATTAATATGACATTTGCATAAAATTAAGAAGCACCATCCCAGGGTAGCAGCCTTCATCTTCATGGTCAGGGATAATGGCTGGAATTCCTGTCATCACAGCCACATTCCCAGGGACAGCAGGGAAGAAGGAAAAAGAGGTACCAAAAGGCACATGCCATCTCTCTTTTAAGGAGGGTCCAGTAGGGTGTTACAGAGCATCTCGGTTTGAACCTCATTGGCCACACCCAGCTGCAGGAGAGATGGGAAATGTCTTTGTTTGGTGGTTCAGGAGACAGGAGGTTCTGCCCACACATCAGGTGTTTGTCCTACGCAAGGCCCTCCAGCAGAGGGGCTGCCTGCTCCCAAGCCCTGGGCTGCAGCCTCAGCACCAGAAGGCCCTGAGAGGACCCAGGTTGCTAGGAAGCTCAGGCAGGTGGCCCAGGCCTAGACAGATTTGGGCCTTGTGTCCAGTGCCAAGGACCTGCCAATGCTGAGGCTGCTGTCCCTGCAGGGCTCTGAGGCTGATACGTGTGTGGTGACTGTGGGTTCCATCCCTTGTCGCAGCTGTCCCGAGCCTCACGGGCACAGAGCCTTTACTTCAAAGGGCTGGGGAAAACCTTGGTAACCAGAGGCCTTGCACCCACTGTGCCCTTGAACCCAGCTGATCTCTGTCAACCGGGTGGAATTTCAGTGTCCTACAGGACCTAAAGGGGCCAGGCACGCTGTAGAGAGCCCTGTGTAGAGCTGGGAGCATCCTCCCAGCCACCTGCTTTGAAAACTGGATGTTCCCAACTCCAGCTGGCTTACAGAGAGGCTCACTGCAGCCACTCTCCTTCTTCTGCCTCCTGCTTGAGAACAGCCCGCACAAAAGCCTCTTGCCAAGCCAGAGCACTTTCTGTCTTCACCATGCCCAACTTGATGGCCCTGAGTTCTGCATATACGGGTGACACCCATTCTAAAATGTTGGAGGGGCAACAACTTACATACTCCGCTGCAGTCTTTCTGCCAAGGGGACAGCCAGTCCTTGCTTTCTGACCCTAGCTGCCTGGTCATTGTCAGCGTGTTTGGGGCTCCACACTTCTTGGTCATTCCAGGGGCTCCCCCCTCCCCACTGTACCTTTGCCACAGATGTGGCTCCCTTGCTCCTTCCTCCCTTCCCAGTGGTGTGCCTCCCATGTGGATATGAGCTGTCACCAGGTGTCAGGCATTGGACGTCAGCATTAATCCTCTTGCAACAGGTGAGATAATCAGGACCTAAGTGCCTTTATTTCACTACCATATGGTAAGGGCACCCAGGACAGCCCAGCTTGGTCCACAGGTACATGCCAGGGTTCAGCCAACCACAGCCGACTCTGACGTGTGGCCTGTTTCTGAATAATGCTGCAAGCTAACAATCACTTTATAAGGACTGTAAGAAAGAGAGTATGTGACAGAGAATGCGGCCTTCAAACCTAAAATATTTCCTACCAGCTCTGGAGTAAGCACGGCAAAGCCTGGTGTATAACATGCAGCGTGTAGCTCATTCTGGAGCCACACTCCCAGGTTCTAGAGCCATCTTTAAACTACAGATCATCTATCAAATGGGGCTTCCTCTCAGGGTTGTTGGAAATAATGATATAGAGTGAGCTTGCTTTGGCAGTATTAGGGTAGAGATGTCTGGGCCTTTGCCAGGCTTCTCCACCCAGTGGGCATGAAGGTAGCCTCCAGCTACCCTGGCCCTGAGCATGGCTTCCTTAGAGCAGTTCCCTCTGGCAGGAGAAGGACCAGCAGCCTGCCTGTTGTCAGACATCCTGCTGGAAGGTCGGCTCTGCCTTCCTCCCACCTTCCTCCCACCGCCATCCCTGCTGTCAGTCAGCTGTGCCACTCACCAGGGCCAGGCACAAAGCCCACACCAGGTGCCAAACTGGGCCCAAAGGTACCAAGCCTTCTTTGATCTCCCTACCCTGGCCTGAGCGTCCACCTGGCTGCAGGAGCTGGGCCTGGGGCTCATCCTCTCTGTGTGTATTTCCTCTTTCTGTCCCACCAAACACGCAGACATCTGTGTTTCTCCACACCCGAGCTTTTGGCCAAGAAAAAGAAATGGGCAGGGTAATCTCTGTACCCAGCCAGCCTCCCTCTCCTCAAAGTGTAGTCTGCAAAACAAATTTTTGGTAGGTTAACTGTGAAGGTTTAAAAATTCAAATCATTGGAAAATCAAAAAATATTTTCTGATCTGGATAGAGAGGAAGTTTCGACTCTTAAAAGCAATAGGAGAAACGGAAACATAAAAGTTCAATCAATTTTACTCCATAAAATCATAAACAGATGTATATCAGAAGACCCAAAACAAAGTTCCAAGTCAAACTGAGGAGAAACTTAATGCCAAATACGACAGAAAAAGAATTAATAGCCTTTAAAAAGTCTTTAAACAACAGAGCTCTTAATAGATGACAATAGTAGCTACTCATGTAGTATTTTGTGTCGGGTTCTGTTCTATGTATTTTACACATATTTACTCATTTAATCCATCCTGGGAAACAACACTATGAGAAAGATATTATTGTCCTCATTTAATAGATGAAGAAAGTGAGACACAGAGAGCTCATAGTGTTTGCAGGGACACAGCGCATAAGTGTTAGCACTGGGATTTGAACCCAAGTCACCTGGCTCTAGGGTGTGAGCACTTAAACTCTTTTGTGCTAACCAGGAAAAAGATTATGAAACACAATGCACAAAAGAGGAAATATAAATACTGAGTAACAGAATTATCTTTCAATTTCAGTGCTAAGATACAAATTAAAACAGCAAAGTACCATTTTGCCTTCAAATTAGAAAATATCTGTAATATAATAATACTGGCAAAACAGGAGCAAGACTGCTGATGTTGAAGTGGTTTTTCTCAGAAGTATTCAGCAGTACTCAGCACAGTCCTCAAGAACCTCAGTATGTCTCTACACTTTGACCAAGAATTCCCATTCTAAGAATCTAATTTGAGAAAAGAATTAGAGCCACAAAGATTCATACACAAAGATGTTCATAGCAATATTATACAAAATACTGAAAAATTAGAAACAACCTAAGTATCTGATAATAGGAAACAGGTTAAGTAAATTGTTTAACCTTCATAATGTGCAGTTAGGCAGCCATGATAAATAAATTTGTATAACACAGGCATGGCAAGGAAAGTAAAGAGACACCACAGGCTTCTGGGAGAAGACACTTGCTATGCACATAACAAGGGGGAATTATATAAACAAACCACACAAAGAAAACTTATGAATCAATAGAAAAAGGCAAATAACCCAAGAGTAAGATGGGCAAAGAATGTAAAGAGACACTGCAAAGAAGGTGTGACCAGTAAATATAAAGCTGTGCTCCCTCTGACTGAAGGGGAAATGCAAACTAATTCAGTGTACTTACAGAACAGCCAGTGTCTAAAGGCAAAGGCCCAGAGAAGCAAATCCATATCCACTGCGGATAGGAGTATACAGGACTGCAGCCACTGTGGGATGCTATTTAGCCATACTGAGTAACGTTAGCCATGTGATTCCCTGACTCTTGGATGCTTCTAGGGATCAACCTGCACAAAAACACTATTTTCTTTTCCCAGGAGACATCTTTAAAGATATTCGTTGCAATACTGTTTATAATAGCAACAGTATTAGAGGTGTTGTGGTTGTATAAGGTTATTATATTTGATATAACATTGCATTGTACAGTAGCACTAATAACTGTATTAAAGAACTATCCCTCCCAAGTAATATGGTTTTACATAATGAGGTATTTGCACAGTTAAAATGAGTGAGTTAAATCTTTAACTATCAGCTCAGATAAATTTCTTTTATTTTCTTTGTTTTGTTGTTTTTGTTTTGTTTCATTTTTTGAGGCAAGTTCTCACTATGTAGTGCAGGCTGGCCTTGAACTTGCTATGTAGCCCAGGCTAGCCTCAAGCTCATAGAGACCCTCCTGCCTCAGCCTCCTGAGTGCTGGGATGATAGGTGTGCACCACCATGCCCTACACAGATAAGTTTCTAAAACAGTGAGTATAAGGAGGAAGTCATACAAATGATATATATTTGAATGATACTAATTTTTAAATCTTTAAACTAAAAATATTACATAATATTTAAGGAAATGCATGTAGAAAACTAAAAGTACAAATAATGTACACCACCTTCAGAATAGTGGTTACTTCTGGAAAGGAGAGATGGGTGGAGGGGCAAGTGTGTGGAGGGGTTAAACTTTATGACTTTTTAAAGGAAGATTTGAAACAAATACAGAAAAATATCAGTGTCCATGTTCTTAGTTTAGGTGAGTATATGTGCCTTAAATTACTTTCTGCCTTTTGAGCTATATTAAAATTTCAAGTAAATTATTTTTAATGTTTTAATAATTCGCAATTCCATAGAGAAATATTTGGTTTATAATATAACGGATAAAAGCAGGACAAAAATATATTGAAATATTTACATGTTGTACAAATTAAAGGTTGAAAGAGATAATACAGGACATTCACAGTGGTGGGCAAGATTCTGCTGGTCTGCTTTACTTTACACTCATCCTTTTCCATTTTTCTTTTTCTTGGCATGAAGATGTGTTATTTTTATATCCAGAAGAAATTGTTAAAGCAGCCACAGAAAAATGCGAGGGAGCTTAGCCCCTAGGAGAGGGCCCAAGACCTAGGAGGAGGGTATGATGGGGAGGAAGCATCCTGGGCTGTTGTGTGACCTGGGCTTGAGGGCTGGCCTGGCCACTGTCTGGCTGTGTGACTGTGTGTTTGTTCATCCCTTTATCTATCCACCAGTAAGATCTTCTCCTTACTGAGCTCCAGGTACTGCTCTGGAGACAGAATGAACAATAAAACATGTGTGCTTCTTCCCTCACCGCAGAGCATGGGCTGCTGAGGAGGGGAGAGTGAAAGGTCACAAATACATTGTACATCACTACGAAGTATGTGCTCTTCTGGAGGAAAAAAATCAGGAGCCTAGCAAGAGTGGGCGGCCAGACTACCTGGCCTCTGAGTAACATTTAGACTGGAATGAAAGCATGAGGAGACCTGGAACTCCTAAAAGTTGGGACTTCAGAGAAAGAAAGGCCTTCCAGGGCACACCTGAGGAAGTGAAAGAAGCCCGGGTTTGGGGACACAGAAAGAAGGCGGGGAAGAGTTGTCCAAGGTAAGACCAGGAAGGTCGGCGTCAGGGCCTAGGCCAGAGAGATACCTCTCTAAGTACCATGGAAAATCGTCGCAGGGTTGGTTTAAGCAGGGAGGCAACGTGCAATCAGGTTTGCAATTGTCAGAGATCGCTCTGAAGACTGAAGTGGACGGTGAGCAGCCTCACTAGCTGGCTGGCTGCTGCTGTGGCCCAGGCAAGAGGAAATGGTGGTCTGGGTGAGGGTGGTGGCAGTGCAGATGGACAGACCTAGGAAAGGTTTGAGATCTTCCTGGAAACAGGGTGCTCGGGTCTTGGCGATGGATGACGTGTGGAGGTGACCACGAGTGAAGGGCCAAGGAGGAGAGCCAGGTTTGGAGCATGGACCATTATGGGGTGGTAGGAGCAACATCATGGAACAGCAGCAGACAGAGGAGCAGGAGGGGACAGCTGGCAGGCCTCCAAGTACTGCTCAACCATGGTTTCTTCCTTTTTGTCTTTTTGAGACAGGGTCTCATTATGTAGTACAGGCTAGCTTTGAACTCACTTTGTAGCCCAGGCTAACGTTGAATTCACAGTGACCCTCCTTCCTCAGCCTCTTGAGTGCTGCATGGGCTCTTGTGTGAACTGCAGTCTATGATGGAACCTACCTCCTTGGGATGAGTGTTTTTCCACCCTGTTCCCCAGAACTACTCTACAGTGTCTCCCTCTCTTTCACAGGTGGAGCCTGTTATTCCTGGGGCTGGAATGAGCATGGCATGTGTGGAGATGGTACTGAAGCCAACATCTGGGCCCCGAAGCCTGTGCAAGTCCTGCAGTCAGCACCAGCACTCCTTGTGGGCTGTGGGGCTGGCCACTCCCTCGCCCTCTGTCAGCTGCCAGGACAACCTGCCCTGGGCAAGGATCTCAACATCACATACCATCCCTCAAATGCCACTGAGGACACTGAATCTCAGGAAGCACTGGACAAAGAGAAGCTGGAAGGGGAGACAGAAATTTTAATCCAAAGCCAACCTGACAAATCTAGAAGTGAGGGCCTATGATAGAGAACCTTTAATAAAGTGGCTTTTCCCACCAGAAGTTTTCCCAGAGACTCGCTGTGTTGGGCTGTGAGATTGGCCTGAGCCAACAAACCAGAACCATGAGCAACTGCTTTCCCCATGTCTAGGCTCAAGGAGACACCCTTCTACGCAGTGAGGTGATGAGGGCTTAGGTCTGCATCAAAGGACACAGAAAGCCAGAACCGTAGCAGGAAGCTTCCAGCCTCGCCCTGACTGGTAGAGACAGAAAACCCAGCTCTAGCCCTGTGGGTGTTTCAGTTCAGCAGCCTTTGGTTTGCAAAACAGGGCTCTAGCAGCGCCAAGCCTATGCTTAGGTTTTCTTCTAGGACCCAGAGCTGGCAGCTTGTGTGTTCAGGTATATTGAGGTCCTCTGCCTAGAAACTTGGAGAGGAAGGGAGGAAGACCTTTGGTGACTAGGGTCAAAAGAGAAGGCTCTGGAGTGGAGACGTGAGGGAGTGAAATGGATAAGTGGGAAAAAAATAAGACTTCTGGAAGGAGAAGATTTTTGGAAGACTTAAGTCTTAACCTAATCCAGACAGGACACTGGAGCCAGCCTTTGTGACCATAATGGCCAGGCAGTACAGCTTCTGAGTTTGGGTCTGTGATAGCTAGTCTCCGGTGCCTTTAAGAATTTACAGAATCCTCAGATATCCAGCTGAAGGACCTTTAATCTCCATCCAGCCTGTGGCTTTCTCCTGCATTCTTCAGAGCCCTGGAGTCTACGGAGGATCAGTGGCCTTCTGTGGACTACGGGGAAAGGAGGCTGAGTAGGCAAAGGACTGGAATGCCCCACTCCGCTTTATTCAAAGTAGCTTCAGTTTTATCCATATTTTGCATATTGGGCTTTCCTCTGACAAGGGGGTCCTTGAGAAAGATTTTAACACTTTCACTGTTCATGTGGCAAGGGGCCATCCCAAGGGCTTATAACTCACTTCTAACCCTGGGTCATGACTAAAAGTGACCTTGCCAGGACCCTGAGCTAGATAAGGGTGGTATAGAGAATAACCCTGGGACTAGAAGGGCATTCAGCTTAAGAGAATATGGCTAAGGACCAATCTGAGCTCCCCAACCCGAACCTAGAGAGCACTCACATCTATAGGCAGACCTTAAACACCAGTACATAAAGAGTCCTGCTCCCAATTCTAGAAATATTCTACAAATGTGGCAATAACTAGCAAAGCCCTTAGTCCCCTACCTCTAAGAACCAACAGGAGCCAGTGCAACCCCTTCACTCAGAGCTGGTCTTGCCAAAGTGACCAGGCCCACACAGACAGAACACTTAGGTAGCCCAGAGATTATCCATAGTGGAGCAAGCCTAAGGTTACTGGCTACCACCCACTCTCCTACAGACTGTGTTCTGGCTCTAACAGGGCAGAAAGGAATTCCAGTGGGATAGTACCCAGGCCCATACCTCATAGACAAGAGTTTTTGCTCACAAAGAGCCAGCACAATCTTGCAGTGCAGAGCTCCCTCCTATCTCTTCTAGCACCTACTGGAGGAAACCAAAACTCCAAGTTCTCTGCTATTAAATCCTAATACTTTTCCCAAGATCACCTTATGAGCAGGAGAAAGAAGTGTCTCAGGGTTCCTTCTCAGCCTGAAACAGGGCCAGGGAGTGCGTCAGCCCTAAGCTCTTTGATCTAGAACCTCACTCTCTTGGCACTGAATCAGATCCTTCTTCAAGCACCAGAGCACAGATAGTCCACACATGGAAGAATGAATGGCTCTGGGCACGAGGAGACCTGATAGACCTCTCCATAACATCAGGTTCTTCTATTCCACCATTCTTGGCAGCAACCTCAGCACAAGGGCTTTCCCCTAGTCACTTCACACTGGCCCTGGTGAGTGTCCAAAAGCACTTGCCATGTGATGAGTAAGGAGGTGCTGACAAGTGTCTCCAGATTTTTTTCTGAGTTATTTGACTGGTATTGCATCATTCTCAGACTTTGTAAATGTCCAAGCTCCCGTTCTTACAAGGCTCTGATCTCTCTGTGAGAATAGGACCAAGGTCTTGGTCAATTCTAGAACCCTTCACCAAGGATTACTCCTGATACAAAAGTGGCCAATAAAAGTACAAGAATGATACCCTCATCTTTACTGAGCTTCTGTTTTATCCCACTTTGGTAAGGAGATACGCAAGAGCTGTGCTGTGGATATCATAGCTATGTGCCAGTCAATGGCGCTGTCATGCCCCTGGTTAACTAATGAGCCATAAGAGCTAACTTGGAAAATTATTTTTTATGACCAACTAAGTAAATTAGGCTTCATGCTTCTCCTTTGTGAGAAGGAAGAGAGGAAACGAGAGAGGAGCAGCCTCCAGTGTAACTCCCAGGCCTTTGGCCTGGCCCCTGGATTGACTGTTGATGGACCGGCATGTCCTGGATGTTGATAGGATGTTTCCACCTGGCCTACCTTCCTGACCACAGATACCCCGTCCGCCCTTCACACCCCTTACTCACAGCCCAATGAGCTGAGGCCCATCCAACCAAACTTAGATGAAACAGTGCATAGGAGCCCAAGCCTATGGCCCATACTAAAGCCTTCCCACTATGCCCCAAACATTCTCCACTTCTGGCTGAAATGATTTAGCGATCAACTAAAGATGAGTTAGCAGTTGAAGTTCTGGGGAAGTGGAGAGGTTATTAGAGGGAAAGCGTTCCAAGTCCTAAGGTACAAATGTGTAGCTGCTACTCAGAAGTTCAGAGAGGCTGAGGCACAGAGGGAGGTGGGAATGAGGAGAGGAGAGGTTAGAGAGGCCTCCCAGCTGAAGGAGCTTACCTTCCGTTCTCAGGGTGAAGGGGCATTTAAGCACCAAAAAGAGGTGGGCCAGCTGTGTGGGGTGGGCGGGAACTTGAAGCTGGAATGTGAAGTGGCCCCTTTTGTCATACCCATGGCACTTCATGAAAGAGGGTGTGAGGCCGAGTCTTCATGGACCTGGGCTTTAGTACCAGCAACTCATATTCCTGTCAATTCTGCCTCTAAGGGCCAGCCCTAGGAAACCCTCGATTACCATGAGAGCTTAGCCTGAGCTCTGCAGTCAAAGACTACCTAAGTTAAAATCTTGACTTCATTCACTGGCTGTGTGGCTTTGGGCCAGTTACTGTATTTTAGCTCTCTGCACCTGTTTTCTTTCCTCTGCAATGGGGCTATTGTAGGCTATCATTAGACACAATTTGTAAGCTGCTCCCCATATAGTAGATGCTCACTATATGTTAATTTGCTTTTCCCATTAGCTCCCATGACCCTGAAAACCAGATGCCAGATGGCTTTGTGGTGTTCATCAGAGGCTCTTCTTTGCCATGAATCCCTGGGTAGCATAAATATTACTCTCCCTGCAGCAGCCAAGGCCACTTAGCTTGCACATCCTGAGACTTAGGAATGGTTGTTACAGCCTGGAAGCCATATAACCCTGGGCAGAGGCTCCACCATCCCAGCCCCTTGGTCATTGGACTTAACAGGACACCAGGAAGTTAAGGCAAATGCGTACAGGGGCAGAAAAACTAGCAGATGAAAATTCAGCACACACCTTAAACCTCCCACCCAACCACAGGATCACTGACTCGCTGGGAGGTGTAAGGGAACTGAAATCAGAGGAAGACTGACACCCATTTCTTACCAGCCCTGGGCAGATAACTCCCCTCCCTGGGTCTCATTTCCTCATCTATAAAATGTTTAGAGGTTGACTACCATGACCTTCAAGTACTCATTCTACCTGAACGTTCCTGGGACTTCTGATGGATAAGAAAAGCATTGACTCCTCCAACTCTGACCCTTTGCCAAAACCAAGCGAACAACCTGAGCAAGGCAAGATCCCTAGGAGGAGACTGTACTTCCAAGATGCCTGCAGGCTGAGAAAGGGGTATTCAGTGAGGTGGTCTAACAGGCTGGGCCTGTAGGGGTACAGCTGGCTGGGGGACCCAGAACTGGCAGGTAGACCTCTGCCTCCAGCTCCATCAGATTCAACAATGGCCCTAGCAGGGAGATGACCACGGTCTGTATAGGGGGACTGGACACTCTGACATGGCCAGATTCAAAGATTCATCAGTATAGTCTGATGCACAGAAATGTCTGTGCCAAATGAGCCCCAGAGGATGTGCTGGTCTTACAGCAGGTCTTTTGGACCCCCTGTGCTGTCTGCGAGACGCCTCCCTCCCTCAGTCCAACAGGATGTGCTCTTCAAGGGACCGTCCTGTCCAACCAACCCGGAGGGGCCAGCTTCCTCCTGAGGGCCTGGCTGTCCCCCACTGGGTTGGCAAGAGCAGTGGCCATTGCCAGGGCTTACCCCAGCCCAGCCACAACAGACCAGAAGCCCAAAGAGAATCACGACACTGCCTGGAGGCAATAAAAACCCAAATCCATGCTTCATCTCAAAAGTCAGCTTTTTATTTCTGGGGCCAGGGCCCAGGGAGGGGAGATCGTTGAGCTAAAGCATCGTTGCTCTCTTTCCAGGAAATGTTGTGAGCTGCAGTGAAAGCTTGAGATGTTGCATTTCTTTTCAACCCAAGCATGTGTTTTTCAAAAATATCATCCGTTCCCCCCCCCAACTAATTTTAGAATCAGACCAAAGCCAAGCTACTGTCCTCTGTTTCTGTTGGGAAAATACTATATTTATTCGAGATGCAGAAGCGTGTCTCTGCAAACCTCTGATTGCTTCAGGAAAACAAATCTGCTTTAGGCTATACAGAAACCATGATACAAAATTTATTTCATGCTCAAATCGCTTTGCATAACATTGGGCATGCAGTTTTTAACTCTGAAGTACTAAATTGCATACAGTGCCAGGTTGTGCCTTGGTGAAAGTGAAGGAGGGCGCCCCTCCTGTGGTCCTGAACTTTTGCTGCTCTACATCCTGGTTTTAAAAGAACACTTGGAAAATCCATACGGTGCTGATTATTTACTATGAACAATTCGTTATGAAAGTTGGTCACACTGGATCTACACACCGGTAAGATGAGAGAATCAACCTAGACTAGCCGCTGGCAGGGTCTTGGGGAGACGTCTGCTGGGTCACAAGCATGCCAAATGGAAGATGGCAGTGCGATTTTCCACAATTCTATGTGAAGCAAAGTTTTCAGTTTCCACGTGAGAGATGAACTATGAAGGTGAGGTCAATATGACCGATGACTGACCGACTGCCCTTTTCGGAACCTTTACTTTCCATCTTGTGGACAAACGGAAGCAGTCCTTTCCCCATCCCCATCTTTCCTCCCCAGCCCACCCCACCCCCACATCCAGAAATGTACAGGTTTCTACTGATCACTGTTGCAGTTGGGCTCCACCAGTGTGTGTAAAAGTAAAAAGTTCTGAAAGAAAATATGGACTTTCGCTTTTTCTTTTCATTATCATTGTTTAGGGTAATCATACAGTTGCAGGGGGTTGGTGGATTTGGTTTGCTGGGTTTTCTGTTTAACTTCATGCAAGTCATGCTAAGGAACCCCTCCACCCCCATTCCCAAATAAAACAAAATTTTTAAAAAAGGAAAAGAAGAAAAAGAAATCCTCTACGGTCAGTTACCATTTGGCCGTAGAAAAAGCTACGTCCGTCCTAGTACAATGCCTGTGCCACTCGGACTCGTCCGGCAAACCTGCATGGCGTGAATTACTCTGTCCGAGGGTGAGGAGGGGCTGCAGGTCCACCCAGATGCTTAATAGCCACCAGTGTCCTGGGCCAAGCCGCCTGGTCAAGTCACTCTCACAGCCTCTGTCGGCATATACTTAGCAATGACAGGGCTTTCTTTGCAAAGATCTGTATGTAAAGAATACAATTAACACTTGAGCTTCTCCTCTTGGTTTTCCCCTCCCGCTTGGTACTTAGTTTTTAAGGAAGGAAGAGGAAAGATAGAACAGCCACATGCAGAGGCAGGCAAGTTCTCCTCCAGCTGGCTTGTTTCCCATGCAGCAAGCCAGCCTAGCAGCCTCTTTCTGTCCCTGCTGGGGAACGGGTGGAGTTCCCAATTCTCCTACTCTCCACATGGTCTCCAACACCTGCCGGCTTATGGTTCAGAATCGCCTCTGGAAAAACAAGTCCTCAGTGGCTATCAGGACTGTGGAGAGGTGGGGCTGTGTGGACAAAGTTGGGACCCTGCAGCCTTGGTACCTCCCAGAGTCTCTGCGCACCTAAGCCAGGATAGGAAGGGGCAGTGGATATCACCTGTGGACAGTGGTTGCTACTGGGCTCTGGCCACTACAGAGAGGTGGGCTGCCTTTATCCCACATTCCCTGGGCTTCTGGAAGCACAGTGCAGGGCCTCCTGTCTGTTCTTCTAGGCCACACCAACTGATCCAACTTTCAGGATGAAGGAGAAAGGCAGCCATGAGATCGTACTAGGCAAGGCACTGCCCCCTAGAACAGTCTCCCTGCCCCTCTCTGAGGTGGCCTCTGCTCCTGGGCCTTCTAGAGACTCCACATGGGAAAAAGCCACTTGCAAAGGGGAGCAACAGGCCCATCCATGGACGGTGCCAAGGATGGCAGCCCTCCCCACGGTTGGCAACCCCCTGCCATGCAGCACCATGCGGGGAGTGGACACCACGCCAAGGTCCCAGGGAGCTCCAGACAGAGCAGGGAAGCAGGGGCCAGCCTAGATCAGGTGGGCACAACTGAGCACTAGCAACCCAAAGGACTTTATGTCAGCATAGGATGCCTTTCCTCTTCTAGGTTTGCCCTTGATTTTGAAGTCTGTTTTCTCCTTGCATCTGGCTTAGCCACTTCAAGTACTGGAGTGGGTGACAATGGCCATAGGCTACACCATTTGTTGCTCTCAAAAATCCAAGTACTTATCTGACCCAGCCTGTGCCCTCTACCAGCAAGCATTCATGTGTGCATGTGAGGCGCCCCAGACATGCACGAGCTGCCCTGCCAGTCCACTGCATCGAGAAAGGCTTGGCCCATCTTCCAGGCCCGAGGTGCTCTGGACATCCCCAAGCCTCTCCCCAGCCCATGCTCAAGCTCTATTAGAAGCCTCTTTCCAGCAGGGTCAGCCTGAAGTTCTGACTATTGTACAAGGAGAGACTTCCCACAGAGGCCACTGGCGGTCTCAGCCCTCACCAACCACAAGGGGCGTTCACCACACGGAAGCAGTGGCTAGTGAACACTGGCATCTAAAGTGTAGCACATTCTCTTGCCCATCTTGTCTTGACAAGTTCTCTCTCTGCCACTAGCCTGGCACACACCTTACCTCTACAAGGACAATGGCTTTGTCCCCAAACCCTGAAGTTGCCTCTCCCACTGGCCTGTGGACTCTCTTTAAAGGATGCATGCCTCTTCTATAATATGGATCTTGGATTGCTAAACTCACAGGTCCTGACCAAGTCATGCCACCCACCCCACTACCCTCCTCAACCAGGGGAGAGAGATCTTGTTGCCCCTAGACTAGCCCTGCCCCTACTGGAGCAGCCTACAAGAGGTTCCTCCTGCTTCCCTGGGTAACCCTCGCCTTGGCGTCATGGTTTATTAGCCTGTGCCAAGCCTCTTTCAACCACCTTAGCTCGATGCCAACCCACAGCTGCCTGGGCCTCAGTTTTGCTCTGCCAGCCCGAATCCCCACAGGGGAAAAGGGACTCAGACTTCCAGGGGCCAACCCTGCGGGACTCCCTCTATCCTTGCCCACCTTCGCGTGCCTGCCTGCCCCCAGCGCCCCTGCCCACCGCCCTGCCCGCCCACCTGCAGGAGCGCGAGGCGGCCCAGCCGGTGCACAGCGCTCCAGCTTCCTCTACATACCCTTTCTCATTCCTCCACCAGGTGGGCACGCGTACTCCCCGGTTGATAAGAGGAAGCAGGGTCCGTATCTCTCGCGGGTGCCCGAGCGCGTAAAGGGCAGGCCCTCATCAGGAGTGAGGGCCTGGTCTATGTGGGGGCAGTCTTCGTTCGCCAGCGCGGCCTTCGCCACCTCCCCATTCAGTTTGGAATCTTCAAACATATAAGCAGAAGCTATTGAGACACTGAAAACTGTTTAGTGAGAGGGGGACAGGCCAGAGGGGGACTTTGGCAAAGGGTAGCCCGTCCCAAGGATGGCAAAGCGGTGGGCCACGGAGGAGGGTGCAAGACTTGCGGGCAGGGCTCAGCTCATTCCAGCAGCCTCCTGGCTACCCATAACGCAGGGAGGGGGGACTCCTGGGTTTGCTCAAAGTTTGCAAAAAGATGAGTTGGTGACGGGCCCAGCATGTGTGCTGGGGCCCAGGCCCAAAGCCCAAGGCGGGGCTGATGAGACAGGATGGTGTGGATGCAGTCATGGGGGAAGGGCCAGACACAGAGCTCAGGGAGAGACAGACAGACACGCAGAAATGTTCCAGTCTAGAAAGGGCCTTCCAGACCCCCTGCGGCTGACCAGAGCCTGGCTGTCTCCCACCAGCACCCAGGCATCACTCATGCTCCCCTGGCTAAATCCAGACCTCATCCAATCCACTGCGTCCCGCTCCGGTTTTGATCCCATCCGATCACTTGATTCATGTGGCTGTCACCACCACCAAGGGATGGCTCAGCCTGCCCCCACCACTCCCAAGGGACTCAGCTGGTCATTCTGGTGTCTCATTCACCACGCAGACTAGTCTTGGTCACGCCTTCTCCTCTGTCCTCTGACAAGGGCCCAATCTTGTCTCTCTGTAGCTGTCTTCTATTCAGTCTAGGCCTGGTCCCACCATCTGCTTTGTCCCACGAGGACCCAAACTGGTCACCCTGATTCTCGCACCTCCTGTCCTGAAAAGGTCTGGTCACACACTTCAACTCTGTCCCCACAGGGACCCAATCTGACAGGTCTGCCTATTCTCTATGCACACCAGTCCTGGGCACACACTCTACTCTGTCGCCTCACAACCCAGTTTGGTTCCTTCATCTGCTCCATTTGCACACAAAGCCAGCACTCCGTCCATGTGGCTTTCCACACACACCAAGCCATTGTCTTCCCCAGAGGGCCTGGTCAGCTCGCACAGTCACAGCAGGATGTAGGTATGAGGCTGTGAGGGGGAACATAGATGTGGGAAGGACTCCCCTTCCTGTCTCCCACCAGTGTCCCCAGCAAAGCAGAGCAAATGGATGCATAGAAGACAACAGTGGTTGATGGACTAGGATGGGAAAAATTCATGGTAGCCTGAGAAGGAACCTGGGAAGAAGTCTGGGGCCATCTTTGGTAGGGGGCAAAGTGTGACCAGAGCAAGGAACCCTGTGGCTCCCAATCCCAGTAGCAGACCCAGGGAGGCCTTGGGCTGGCAGGGGGGCTCTGACTGGCTTTGCCCCTACCCCATCACTCTTGGGGACTAGGCTCCACATTCTCTGCCCTCAAAGCAGAGTCTTTCGGGCCAGGGTGGAGCCAACTCAAACAGTGCACCTAGAGTGAGCCTCAGGGGTGAGCCTGTTTGTGGAAGAAGGAAACCAACATGGGCCACCAGAGTTGGAGAGGTGCTGCCAAAGGTTAAAGAGGGAAAGCTGGGCACAATTTCCACCTGATCTGACAATCCCGTGATCCTGCTCACATCAGTAACTGCACGAAGGAGCAATCCTTCCCCGCATGCACACACTTGGCGTGCACATGGGTAGGATCAACACCTGTGTACATATTGTGTCACTACAAAGAGGCAGTCAGTCAAAAGAGAAATGGACCAATCAGGTTTATTCGTAAAGCAAATCCAAAAACTCCCATCATAATTTTGGAACTTAAAAAAAAAGTCTCTCGTACAAGATGGCAAAGCATTTCATGTACAGTGCGTTTCTTGACAAGTCCCAGGGGCTTCACTCCCCAGCTGCTCTGAACCAGAAAGGCCAGTTACCAAGGAAACTCTGACACCATGTGACTGGGGCTGGGGGCTCCCTAGGGTGAGGGGGCGAGTCTGCTGGCACATGAGTGCTCAGAGACAGGCCTCGGGGGCCTCCTTCCCGAAGATCTCTGGGCTGGGAACAGCATGGCCATGGATGGGGTGAAGGTGTGTAAGCGGGATCCACAGTACCCTGCATGGTTTTTCCTCTGGGGGAAGCAGTGGGCCTTCCAGGAGCTACTGACCTAGGAGGGCAATGAGGACTTTCTTTCTTGGCCATCAGTTGTCAGTGGAGGTGTCCAAGCCTGCAGTGCTTGTCCAGGGGAGGGTTCAAAGGTGGCTTCCCCTCTCTGCCTCTGCCTTCACAAGTGTGCAGCCTAAGATCCCTCCTCTGGCTCTGTCCCCAAGCCCCGGCCCCAGGGCTCTCAGAATTTTAAAGAACCCAGAGTTGGGCCGACTTTTCCCTGAAGTCACAGGGGAAAGGAGCAGCCATCAGGGCTGCCTGGCAAGCAGGTTCCCAGGATACTCCTGGGCTTGCTTCTCCCAGCCCTGACCTCTGATGAGGGGACTGTGATGGACTATGTTGGTTTCTGTGCAACTGGGATGTTCTCAGGAACTGGGATACTGACCTCCAAACACACTCTAGTGGAAAAACCAAGGAGGACCCAATTGTCTAACCTGGGAAACTGGTGAAAAGGGCCACAATGCAAGCTTACCCAAGGCCTCCACCCCACACCCCACACCCCACACCCCACACCCTGCCCTGGCCCCAGCCTTTGGATGAGATGGCAGCCAGGAGTCTTGGTTCCCACCCGCTTCCCCCAGGCCCTGCTGAGCCCCCAGGCCTATGATCATGGAATGACAACATGGGCAGCGTCTCAGATGGTTTCCAGGCTTTGAAATGGGCTGAGATGAGCGTCCACAAGAGGGTCATTTTTTTTAAACTTTGGAGCAAGGAGAACCTCAGTGGCTGGGCCTGCAGCCACCAGGCTGGCTTTCCTGCCCTTCTTCAGGCACCGCCCATGTACTTACTGTTTACACCAGTGGCGGGTGCCGGTGGGGGCGCACGCAGGGCTGGGGAGGTGGGGGTTGCTGGGTATGCCCTTGGGTTTACCCCCCAGTGGTCTGCCCAGCTGGGGACTCAGGGGAAAACATCCCAGGCTAAATGGGAACGGTCTGTGAGACATAATCACGAGAACCAGCACAAGTCATGCAACAAAACGAGGAGAGAGAGACATGATTAGTGGAGAGAGAGAGAGAGAGAGAGAGAGAGAGAGAGAGAGAGAGAGAGAGAGAGAGAGAGAGAATGTGAATAACATGGAAAAGAACACCCACACCTGGCTCTCATACTTGGCTCATTTCTCTGCTGCGCCCCTCAGCCCACCAGTGACAACAAGGACCCCATTCAGGGTCCAAGCTGCTAACCCCACCTAGCTGCTGGATCCTGCCTCTTCAACTCTACCCCATACTGTCACCCTCCCCACTGATGGATGAGCACCACTCCCTGGACAGCCACTATGGCACAGCAGGGGACAGGTAAGGGGGCAGGTGTAGGGGACTTTGGGTTCTGCCCTTCTGGGAGAAACCCCACCCCAAGGATGACCCAGGGCCAGGGAGGGGCTTTTCTGGGACCTTGCTGTTGCCTAGGCTGCAGGAAAGAAGCCTGGCCACCACCTTCCCTCCTTGCCACACCCCTGCTCACCTATGCTGGGACCCTGTATGCCTGGACACTGCAGCACAAAGGACTGACCCACATCAGAGGAGCAGATATGAACAAGACACACGTGAATGGACATGGCAGGACAGAGGGAGTGCTCTGAGCTGCCCAGAGCAGGCGGCTTTGGGGGAGAGAGGCAGTTCTCTCGGGTTTTCAGCCCCAAGCACACCCTGGATGTATCCTCCTGCCTCTCCCTCTGTGGCCCAACAGTCAGGTGAGAACTAGACCCTTGACAGCCCCCAGGACAAAACCCTGAAACACTGACGCCACATCCCAGAGGAGGAGACTGGTCGTCCCGGGACTGACACACAGACTGAGGGTTACAGGAGTGACCAGGAGGGAGAAGGAAAGGAAGGAGCCGCTAGCAGCCTGGGAGGTCTGGGAGTGGAGGTGGGGAGCCCTCGGGGCCCAGCGTGCTACGCTTGTGTTTGGGAATGGAACTGGAGAATCCTGCAGACTCCCTACAAACCACAATGCCATCCTGGCCTCTGTCTTCTCCCTCACTCTCACAAACTGCCCCCACTCTCATCTAGTGCATAGGTACAAGCAGATGGCAACGGAAGGAGGTCAGTGCAAAGGCGGGCAGTGTATCCCTTCTTGATGACAGATCTTCCAAGTCTCACATACAGCTTGTGGAGGGAAGAGGGTTCCGGTGAGGGACAGAGTGGGACTAGGGTCTCTGGGCTGAGCCAGGGGGTGATCCGAACACCAGGAAACCAGCAGCACCACCAGGGGAAGTGAGTGCTTGGGAGGGGACTTGGAATGGGCAAGGAGGCTGGGGGCGGGGCGGGGAGGGCTAGGTATCCACTGCAGAGGGCAAGCTTGGGCACCCCTGTGTCTCCTTAGCCATATGACTGTTCAAACCAGAGTTCTCTGGATCCCTGACACCTGGAGCCAGGTGAGGTAGCAGCCAGGGTCAGGGTCACTGAGCCTGAGGGGGGGTTGGGGAGCCCAGAAGACCTAACTATCCTTGGGCCTCGCTAGCATGCATGTCTGAGCACACAAAACTATACTCCTATGTGTATATGTGTGTGCCAGTGTGTGTGCCCACGCCTCTCTGTGGGGGGGGGCACATGCCTGTGCCCTCAGCATATGGGTAATACTGTGACTGTCTAGACATGCAGAGCACTCTGTGCCCACTTGGAGTGAATGGGCACCCTTGGTGGGCTGGCCTGAGAGCCCCACGTTTGGTACACCAATCCTGAAAGACATGTGTTTGGGAGGATGCCCTGGGAGGGCCATGGTGTGATGGTGGTGCCCCTTGATGGGTGCTTCAAAGTGCTTCCCCAGACTCCTAGAACATGGTTTCGCCCTAATGGTGGCTCCTGAGACCAGATGGCTGCCTAATCCAAAGCAGGGCTTGGGCAGGGGCTTCCCAAGGACAGTCACAACTCGGTCAAGAGCCTTCCTCCTCTACACCCGTTTCAGCCTCTGAGATCTCTGTTCACTGCCTGTCCCAGCCTAGAACACTAGCCACATTCTCTAGCTGCCTGCAGGAGTCCTGGAAGGGGAAAGTATGGGGGCTGGGCAGAGGGCCTGGAAAGCCCTCATGGCAGGAACTGGGCCTTGGGGGCCATGCTCTGGCTGGCATAGCTGTGAGATGGAACCGGAACAAGACTGGGATGGGGTGGTGGGTCAGAAAGCACGGCAGCAGGGAAGGAAATCTGTCATCCACTGAGGGCGGCCACTGGAACTAAGGGGAAAACGTCCTCATGTGGGACTGCGCTAGCCTGGGCACAGGCCAGACCCGGGCACAGGGATGTCTTTCCTAGACTAAATGGATCTAATCACTCACATAACCCTCATGTTCCCCCAGGTACTCGTTCCTAGTTCAGTCTTGTCATTCTTCTCTGGGTCATCCATTTCTTTGAGATCCCTGTTTCCACAGAATAAGTCGATGGTATTCCATGGGTAGAGGTAGACTATGGGCTTTATATCTTCGGACCAGAGCCCCATGATCAACTTTATGTGCTATGTGCAGATTCTCATAAAACTGAGATAGTCCCATAACGAACCACTAGCCATGGAATATTAAAATATATCCCACAGTGACTAGTATTGTTTCATGGGCCCCTCCCCCCCGACCCCCAATGAGTTCACGGGAAAGTGGCTGAACACTGGTTGGGATGTCTTGTATTGCTGCTGCGTTCCCTATCGCTGGACATGGGGACAACCCTCAGTAGGAGGTTGTTGCTGGTCTGTAGTGCTTTCATCTAAGCTGCCTAGGGTGGTGGCCCCTTCTAGTCCTTTGCTCACTAGCCACTTCCATCAGAAGGTCACTGAAAACTCGCACTGGGCCATCAACCCAAACAGACATCATGAAAGCCAGAGTCACTCCAACAGGTTCCTAAAGATAATTGCTAAACTCTAGAGTGGTGGTAGAGGATGAGTTGGTTCGGCATGCTATGGGTAAGTAAGCTTGTCACAGCGGGCTGGGGCATCTCCTAGGAAGGACCTGGAGCTAGGCAGCCGGAATCAGAGCAGGAATTCTACTCAGCTATGAAGTCAGGTTCTGCTGGGGCTGAGAATCCTTGCTACTGGCAGGGACCCTCCTACCCAGATCCCATGAACCATTTCTGCCATCTACACAGCCTGAAAAGTACCGTGTTAAGGACCAAAGCAAATGCTGTCTGGCACCTCCAATCACACCCGCCCCCACCCCACTCCAACACTGGGTCAGTAGCCTGAGTCAAGGACTCATGCTTGACTCCTGCCCACCTGAGCAGCAGCCCCTGAGCTCCTGCCAAGATAGTCCTCAGCAACCTCACGGGCGTGTGGTCTCTTCAGAACATCGCGAGACCAACCACATCAACCTTCTTACCCAGGGCCACCAGTGAGGTTCCTCTAGCAGGCTCTTGCCTTCTGAATGTGGCCGCCCAGCATTTCCCTGGGCCCCCAAGCTCCACACCTCGAGACTGAGTGCAGGGTCCGGGGTCGCCCACGGAACTAAGGAAGCAGTCTGACTGAATCTGCAATCATCGCTACAGGGGGCGGAGGTAAAAGGTCAGATCGACATGCCTCTAAGAGGTTTCCTACCTGCTCTGTTAATTTCTAAAATTTCTTCCTGGGCCAGCGGACATGTGTCACTCTGAGTACTGTGGTGTGGAGAGTTTACGACAGATTTACAATAATTGGGAGATCCCAGCTGTGGTGGCCGTGGAATGTGCTTCTTTTTTTTCTTTGGTAGTTTCTGCTTAGCCATGGCTAAGGAGTAGTACATCCCAAAATTGTTCACGATGACAGGCACAGGCATGGCGATGGTCAGCACGCCTGCCAGCGCACACAGTGCTCCCACCAACATGCCAGACCACGTCTGTGGATACATATCTCCGTAGCCCAGCGTTGTCATGGTGACCACAGCCCACCAGAAGCCGATGGGGATGTTCTTAAAGTGCGTGTGCTCACTGGCGCTGGGATCATTGGGCTGTGCCCCTATCCTTTCAGCGTAGTAGATCATGGTGGCAAAGATGAGCACACCCAGGGCCAGGAAGATGATGAGCAGCAGGAATTCATTGGTGCTGGCGCGGAGCGTGTGGCCCAGGACCCGCAGACCGACAAAGTGGCGGGTCAGCTTGAATATGCGCAGGATACGCACAAAGCGGACGACACGCAGGAAGCCTAGCACATCCTTGGCGGCCTTGGAGGAAAGGCCACTTAGACCCACCTCCAGGTAGAAGGGGAGGATGGCCACAAAGTCAATGATATTGAGCGAGTTCTTGATGAACTCTACCTTGTTGGGGCAGAAGATGACACGCATGAGGAACTCGAAGGTGAACCAGACCACGCAGACGCCCTCGATGTACGTGAGGAAGGCCTCCGTCTCTGCTTCCCGGTAGTAGCGCACCTGCGTGCCGTTCCGCACATTCTCAATCTCCGTCTTGTTCACAATGGGGTTGAAGCGCTCGTGGGTCTCCAGGCAGAAGGTGGTGATAGAGACCAGGATGAAGAAGAGGGAGGCAAAGGCCACATACTGTGGGCAAGAAACACACAGTGTCAGAGGGCAGCCCCTCCCACCCCAAGTGGAGACACCTGGGGTCCCTTGTGTCAGGTCCAGTCACAGGGCCAGACCACGGGAAGATGCCTGCACAGGGTCCACAACCCAAGCTGATACGCCATGTATCCTCCCTTGGGGCTTGAGGGATGTCCTTTCCTGCCAGGCCTGGTGGGAAAAACCCTCCTCCTTCACTGTGCATGCTTTCCTTCCCAGTGGCCAGCAGGGCACCACAGGGAAGGCCCCTGGGCCCACCAGATACCCTCGCTGAACTGTCACTGACTGGGAAATAAATAATGACATGAAATCACTGATGTGGAGGTGACTGTTAAAGCACTTAGTTACCCAACCAATACAGAAGACTTAGCTTGCCAGAACGGCAGTTTGTGAAAAATGAGAGGTGGGCAGCTATGGCTCCCTTCAAGGCTACATCTCTCTCCCAGCTCTGGTCTGTTAGGTTAAGGAGCACCAAGGCCTCGCCCTGCATCAGGAGGTATCCAGGCGGCAGCTGCCTTAGTTTGATTTGATGACTGTCCCCGACCCTGAGGAGAGTTCAAGGGGGCCTAGAACAGGTCATGGTCTTAGTTGACCACAACCATGGGTCATGGCACCCAACCTGGCAGGGATCTGAGAACCAAGAATTAGGTGGACCTTCCAAGTTACATTCTGGGATGAAGGTAGGGAAAGGAAAAGGGGAAGGACAATGTTGGCATCTCAGAGCAACAGGATGGGAAGTCTTTAGAGATGATCTGGTCGCAGGTACTGCATACTACAGATGGGGAGAGGCCCAGAAACAGGAAGAGACCTGTCTAAGCTGCTCATTATTATATATTCATATCCTGTTGATTTTAGAGCATTGCATAATTTCTTTTTTGTCTTTTTGAGACAGGGCCTCACTATGCAGTTCAGGCTGGCCTTGAGCTCACTTTGTAGCCCAGGTTGGCCTCGAACTTGAAACGATCCTCCTGCCTCAGTCTCCCCAGTGCTGGGATTATAGACATGCACCACTATGCCTGGCACATTGTATAATCCTTTTTAAAAAATTTTTTTGGTGCTGGAAATTGAACTCAGGACCTTGCATTTGCCAGGCAGTCACTGTGCCGCTGAGCTATATCCCCAGCATCTTTAAAACCTTTTTTCTAGGCTACTCTCAAGTGTGATCCACATGAACCCTTCCACCAACTATCTCTCTCTTTTTTCATTCATCCACCATTCTTTTTCCTCCCTCTCTCCCTTTCTCCTTCCCTCTCTTCCGTCCACTGATCCCTCCTTACTTCCATTCATACACCCATCCATCTATGCATCCTCCTTCCTCTGTCCCTCCTCTTTTCCTTCTTCTCTTTTTTCCACCAGGACACTCATTCATAAGCCTTCCTTCTCTCTTTCCTTTCACTCTTTGCTCTCTTCCTCTCTGCTTGCCATTTCATCCATCATTTTTCTACCCTCTTTTCTTTTTGCCGTTCCTTCTTACCTCTCTCCCTTCCCTTCTCCCTTAATCCACCCATCTACCATCTACCCATCCACCCACCCATTGGTTCATTCATCCATCCTTTCTTCCTGGCACTCCTCACCAGCCACCAAGTTATTCCCAGCACAGAGTGAAATGAGGCCTCTGTCCTGACCCTAGGGAGCTCTGGGTCAGCTAAGGGTAAAGGACGTATCTGGAGACCAGCACAGTGCAGTAGCCTGGTGACCCCCTCAGCCCTGTGAAGTAGGTGGGGAAAGGTGAGAGTGATTTATACCCCCCTGAGAGAGGCAGGGCAAAGACTTAAAGCCAGCTCTTTCAGTACCAGGAACCCATTCTCTTAGATAGTTAGACCTGGGCTGCCACAGAAGACCAGGAACGCACAGTAGAACAACTGAAAGAGGCCTCCTCCTCAAACCCACGCTCACTGAGATCCACAGCTCTTTCCGTCACCAGAATCACCAACCCTTCTACAGCTAAAAAACCCATCTCCAGCTACTGGATATTTGGCCCATGATTACTCTGGAATCCCCATCTTGAAGCAATGCATTACAGTCCAGACTCTCTGAGGACAGGCCATGCCCCTGCCCTGGCCCTTTCATAAGTGGAGAGGAACAGTTCCCCTCTGAGTGTCTGAGGGAAGCCCAGAGGCTGCACACTCCGAGCTCCTGACCCTGACCCATGCATCTCCCTGTCCCTTGCTGCCCCATCCACAGGACAGGGCCCTTCCAAACCCTCTCACATCCATCATCTGTGTCCTGACTCAAGAAGGCTGCTGCTATCAGAGCAGGTTTTAGGCTTCAGTGTCAGCTGCACAGTTACCAGAGAGAGCCGCCTATGGGAATCCCAGCTCTGCCAGTGCCAGCTGCTCATGCTCCCCACAGAGAAAAGCTCAAACTCCTCAGCCTGGCACATGAGGGTCCCTATGCTCTGGCCTCACTTGAGTTGCAGGGTCCTCTCCCCACCTGTATCCAACAGTCTTGCCGCATGCAACTCTGCAATTTCTGATCACAGACTGGCTACCTCATCTTCATGGCTTTGCACCTGCTTTTTGTTCCAGGGCTGCGTCCCTGCCAGTTTCTAGCTGGGAAAATCCCATTCATCCATCAGTGCCCTGTTAATAGCCCTTCCCTTGGGGTAAGGCTCCCACTGGCATCTGTGGCCCTGGGAGGCAGCAAATGGAGGGACTCCCTAAGGAGTCTCCACCCACCCTTGGGAGTCAATGAATCTGCCTCCAACTCCAGCTCTTTAATGCTTGTGGGGCTCATGGGAATAGCCAGATGGGGCCCTGATACTCCCAGAGCCCTGTAACTCCCAGTGCCCCTACAGGCCCTCGGCGTTCTCGCCTCACTTGCCCTTTCATGGTACAGGTCCTGATCGAGAAACTGAGGCCCAGAAAGAGGTCAGGCCTTATATAATTCACGCAGAAAAATCCTTGGTTACAGGGATCAGTGGACAGCCTGGGTCCCATGAGTGGAGGGTGGGCAGCAACAGCCAGGCCTACAGCAGACACTGAGATTCTGTCCCTAGGAAGAGTCAGAAGGGATAGAGGCTGTGCCTCTTGTCAGCCAAGGGTCCCCGGTGCCCTGCCTTTCTGGCCTCTGCTACTGCAAGGCCTGGTCATCCTCTACCCAGGCAGAGGCCCAGCAGCATCCTGATCCAAGTGGATCCCTAGAGGGCTGTGGAGGAAGCTGCCCCTGGCTTGCTCAGATCCCAAAGTTGCCCTAAGCCCAGGGACCAGAAGAAGAGCTAGTCAAGGGCACAGCCAAAGCAAGAGCAGCCGAGCCCCCATTCTCCTCTGACGAGGCCTGGCTGAGCACAGAAGGAGAGGGGAAAGCAGCCAAAGCCCGAGGACCTACTTACTCCGTGCCTCTAATCCACACAGACTTGGCAGAACAGGTGGCTGTGTCCCCACTGTGTCAGGAAGTAAAGCCAGGAACTCAGCGGTTCAGGGACTAAATCACATTTAAAGCTAATGATGAAACTGAGATGTGGACCCAAGTTTACCGAGTGGTAGAACCTGAGCTATGTCACCACCAAGCCACCAAAGCTCTTGTGGCAAGAACCACATCCCTTCCTACTGGATAGCTGGCCCCAGATCGTATCTGGACTGTTGTATCTTGGCTGGCACCGACAGTCCAGGCTCCCTAGGAGCAGGTTATACTAACCCCATGACAGAGGGCAGGGGCACCTGCATCCACGGGCAGGGGCCTGACCCCCCCTGAATCATTCTTAGGTCTTAGTGCCCAGGCCTTGATGCACCTGGGCAGAAGCAGTGTGGGTAGGGAATTAGTGATGAAAGCAGCCTTGGACCATCCAGCGGGCATCGCCACTTGCCCCTGTTGCGGACCCATGGGAGAGAAGATCTCAGCTTGTTTGGGGAGCTAAGTCAGCATACAGGGCCAGGAGCATGGGATGGGAAATCCCACGGTCAGCTGACCGTGGGAAGGGAGGGAAGCCCTGCCTGGCAGGCCCTGAACAGTAAGCCTTGGAGAACCAAGGGTTGGACTTGTCACCCCCAGGGCAAGGGGAAGAGGCAGAACCCCTTGTGAGCTACCTGCTTCCCATTCCCCAGTCACCCAGAGACCACAGACACAATGACCCAGACAGGCAACCTAGAATACACACTTCCTTCCCCCTAAGCTCAGGTACTGAGCACATGAGCACACCAGCCACACCCCCGGGTCTCACCATACGGAGAACACAGGAGCCTTCGTAGGGCTTGCTGAGCCTGTCATGGCACACAACCCAGAGACACACAGCTCCTGGGCCTAAGGGTGCATGCACAGGCACACGCATGCACACAACTCACGTGAATACATTCAGAGGCCCCTGGTGCTGTGGCAGGGCTACCACATGGCTGAACTGCACAGGCCCACCCCATTACCCCTGACCCCAGGCAGTGACTGATTGGAGCCTCACCCCCAGCCCAGCCTGCTCCACCTCTGCCTCCTCAGCCTTCCCTGTGGCCCTCAGTCTGCTTGGATTTCCTGTCACCTGTCAGATCTTGTCTCCTTTCTCCAGCCCTCCCCCCCACAGCAGCTGAGCCCCAGCACACCCAGAACCCAGCTGGCTGTGCAGTGAGTCTCTCCTGGGATGCTACTGAGGTTACAGACACAAAGGAGGCTGTGCCAGGCAGAACAGGGGCCATGGGCACCCCACTGGCCTGCTCCATGGCTGCCTGGTAAAACATCAAGACCACGCACAGGAGGTCGCCTGATAAGGGGGTATAAACCCAAGCTGGTAGTTTCTGACTCTTTATTTTTCCCTTTCCAGAACCAGATCACAAACCATGAGAGACCCGCCAATTGTGTTCTAGAAAGTGGTAGCCATGACAACAGAGCGAGGCATCCCATTTCTATGGTAACCAGGGTGGTGAGGCTGTTGGCTGTAAAGTCAGACAAACCTACTAACGATCTGTTGACTTAAGGAGATGTTTTATAAATCCCCAAGTTATTTTTATCATAACCCCACCCCTGAAACCACAAATCAGAAAGGCAATTTACTATCTATTAAAATGACCAATATGTGCTGTGACTTTCATTTATGATTTATGCCACAGTCATCATTTAAAAATTGTGCTTGCCTTTCAGAGCTGCTCAGGGGCTCGCCACAGGGATCTCTGTTCTCACAGTTCGGTGTTTCAGGAACAAGGTGCTGCGTGTACCATGGTGCAGGATCTGACTCTCTGGTCTGGCTGCTTACTCGCTCACTGTGTGACCTTGGCAAGTCACTTCCTGTCTCTTGAAACTCAGTGTCATCATGGTGAAAGAAGTGAGGGTTGGACTTGGACCCTTCTGAGGATTCTAAAGCAGAGCAAGGTTGCAGACGGAGGGGCCCATGACAGCTAATCAGGAGAGCCCTGGCCAAGGTCCAGGCCCAGGTCCCTGGAGGCTGTGGGTCAGTTTTTCTGCCTAATTAAATCTGCCCAGCAGGGGTGTGCAGTATTTGAGTTAATCCAGTGGAGTCAGTGATGCAGAGCAGACGGGATGGCCAATTGTCCTAAATAAATTGTTAGTTGAGTTGGGTTTGGAAACTGAATTAGACTTGCCTGGAATCCTTGGGCCGGGCATCCCCACAGTGGGCCATAGGCAGTGAGGAGCTCTTTAGGGGGCAGCCCCTTTTGGTTCTTCCCAGTGTCTCCATCCTCTAGCTGGAGGCTGAGAGGCCTAAGTCCTCTGTGCGGTCCCCTGCCTCCCGTGCCTGCTCCTAACCCTGCCTGCTGCGCCTGCTCGGGAGCAGTGTGTGTGCGTGGGGAGCTCCCTGCTGCGCCTCAGTGGTGTGAGCAGCATTAACGCCTGGGAACATATTCAGGAAGTGTGCATGCCAGGGAGCACATCGGCGAGCTGTGTGCAAGTGTGGGGCAGGGGTGTGCAAGGGTGAAGGCCTGTTTCCTCATTCGTGCCTGTGTTATCCAAGCAAAAGTTTAGTTTAAGCAGTCACTGTGTGGTGTATGTGATTTGTGTGGGTTGGAGACGTGGGGGGGAGTGTGAAGTGCATGCAAATGAAGGTATCTATTAATTGATGTGTGTACACATGTGTGGAGACATATATGGGGTGAGCTATGAATGGGGCCATGTATGATTTGCAGCACGTGAGTGTGCATGTGCATATGGGGCTGTATTGGAGGCATTGTGTCTGTGTGTATGCATGTACATGTATGCATATGTGTGTGGCTTGTGGAGTGTGTGTGTGCATGTGAGCTAGCTCTGGGGTGTATACACATGTACAGGGACAAGTGTGGTTTGTAGTGTGTGCATTGTGTATCATCCTAAATGAGGTGCGATGTGTGTGCATGCCTATGCACATGTATGGGGACATGTGTGGTTAGTGGTACACATGTATGTGGAGCATGTGCACATATGGGGCTGTGTATGAGGTGTGGTACATATCATGTTTGTGCATCTATAGGGATATGTATGGTTCATGTACACGGGACTATGTATGGAGTACAGGGTGTGCATGCATGCATACGCAGTACATAGATACAACCCTGAGTGGTGTGTGTGTGTGATATACAGGCCATCTGCTAAGGAGATCAGGGTCTAGCTGGGCACCCTGGACACATGTTCTCTGAGTCTACACTCAGCCCAGAATCCTGACCCTTTCCTATGCCAGAGGTGGCCACTCACATCTGAGTCCAGGAGAAAGAAGGCAAATGGGGTAGGGAGTGGGGCCAAGACCCCGGGGCTGGCCCAGGAGAAAGCAGCGGGGAACGGGGAGGCAGGGCTGTGCAGAGTCCCCAGACCTCCCACACCAGTGCTCTCAAACCTGCAACCCGTTCTGCTTGTGGGGCCATGACCAGAGAAAGCAGCAGCCAGACCTCCGGGAGCTCAGACACTGAGCTAGAGAGGCAACTGCCCAGCTCCCTGAATTCACTCTCCTGACCCTAGACTTAGGTCATATCTGAAAGGGCCACCCTGCTGGCTGGGATGGAAAATCCTATGGTGCTAGAGGTGCCCAGAGTGCTTTTCACAAGATGTGCACTATTTCATGTTTTAGACATTAAAATATAACATGCATAAATCCTTAACACGCCATTTCTTCCCACATCATCAACGTGCTTGAGTCAGTGAACTAATGGCTTGTCTGAAATTGATGCTGTCCTGGATGGGTAGAATCTAGCAGCATGAGACAAAGGCTGCAGAGGTTTCTGGGACAGGGCTGCTGCCTAGGGCAGGGATGGAGAGATGGAGGCACAGGGAGGGATGGGACCTGCTGGAGGCTGCAGGGCTCACAGGATGACCAGCGATGACACCATGTTCTAAAACACCTGCGCTTGGGCCCAGTGTGGGGCTTTGTCAGTGTGGCTTCAGAGCCTTTGCATTATGTCCTCTGCACCCTCCAGGCCACCTAGGTCCCCAGGTGCCACCTGCTTTAGATCCCAGGCCAAAAGCAGCACCATTTCTTCTGTCAAAGGAGCCTGCAGCTGGGGAAGAAAGGACAGGACCCTAAAGTCAAACCAAGCTGAGCTCTTAAAGGCCTGGCTCAACCCTGGACAAGTCCCTGGCTCTTTGCAAGGCTGCATTTCCTGCCTCCCAGGTAGCTGTGATGACAAAATCAAACAACACATGGAGGGCTGCAGGGGCAGATTTCAAGCCCTTGGTCACTCAGCACAAGCTTTCTACTGCACAACCTCCACTGGTCTCTGGGTCCCGGGCCTCCCTGCCCAGACCCACAGGGACAGAGCAGCTCCAGCTCAGAGCAGCCTTGCCTCGTACACTCATGCCATGCACACCGCTGAGCTGGGGGCCCTGGGAGACTGAGGCTTGAAGTACTGCTCTGTCCTTTGGAGAGTCACCCCTGGTCCATGCTCAGCCCATAGGGTATGAGTGAGGCTGAAGCCACCTCCTGCGCAGCCTGGCTGGGTGGCACAGTGACCAAGTCTGTCCAGTGAGGCAGTGCTGGCTCCAGCCTACAGGCCAAAGGCAGCTCCGGATCTAGCGGTGCAGGTCAAGGAAAAGTCTCTGGATTTGGATGAGGAGAGTAGGGGGGCAAACCCAGACTCTCCAGAAGCGGGTGAGTGAGAAGCCTTCTCTGCAGGAGTCGGGGGGGGGGGTAAGGAGACAGTGGGGGTCGAAGCCACAGGGTGGGGTATGGTGGCAGCAGCATGGCAGGGAGAGTGAGGGGTGGGAGGGGACACAAGGATGGAGCTCCCACCCTACACCTGGACATGAGGCTCAGCAACCGTGGGTGGGAGTGGAAATGTACCTTTGACTTATGCCCTAGGTGGCTCTGAGGCCACCAGCCCCATCTGAGCTTTGGCCTCCATGGGGCCAGAAGAGACCCCCGTGTCTGGCAGCTCTGATGCACAGGTGCTCATGATGTCATGGAAGCAGGCAGCACTGACCAGCAGAGGCCTGAGGTCTGCTCCAGAGCCAAGTTCAAATCCCAGCTTTGGACTCACAGTCTGACTGCAGGCTGGTCACCTCCAGGATACTCAGTCCTGTCACTCTTTAAAATGGGGATGATTATAAAACACTCTAGGAAAAAAGACGGAATTGAGGGGTGTGAAAGAAATGTCTGAGGAGGAATCTGGGGTTGGGAGAGACCCCACAATGGCCTGTTCCTGCCCAGTGCAATGGAAGGAGTGAGCCATGGCTTTCTGCCACAAGGGCCCTGACATGGCACTTAGAGTTTTCTTTTTCCAAATTACTTGGAGACAGAGGGTGAGGAAGTGGTAAGCAGCAGCAGCAGTAGCCAGAGAGGAATGTGTTCCCTTCCATGTTTTTCCCCTAATTTGTTCTGCTCCTGCTAACAACAGACCAGAAAGGTGACAGCATGGTCCTCACAGCTGTCTCCCATGTCCAAGACCCAGCACTGTGGCGTCCAGTCGGTGAGGGACATCCTCTGCAGAGGGATGAGACTGACACCCCAGGGATACAGGGTGGCTACAGGAGCCCCTGCCATGGGGCTGAGAGGACATGAGGCTCAAAAGGAAAAGACGTCTGAGGTCACACAGTGAGTGGGGGCTGGGCCAGAGCCACCTGTGACTTTCCCGCTCAACTCTGGTCAAAGATGAAAAATGACAGCAGCGTCAAGGGGCTCACACAGGCCCTACTTCGGGTACTTTCCATATGCTTGCTTGCTCAGTGAAGCCCTGGGCCAGGCAGGTGGGCACACTCCTTTCAGATGAGGTGTCTGAGGTCAGAGAGGAAAGCGTCTCACCCCTACCTCCATGCCTGACACAGCCCCTCCAAGCAGCCTGACAGATGGACATGGCCACATCATGGCCACTCTCCCATGCTTCTGACCTTGGTCAGGCCCTGGCAGGCATGGTGGGTATGGGGCCTTAGCGGGACAAGGCTACACAGTCTCAGTCACCCAGGCCGGCAGAGCCACTCCTGGGGTCTGTTTCTCCTGGAGCACAAACAGTGGGGCCAGGAGATGATGGAGGCTCCTCTCACCCCTCAGGAGCATCTCAGACTTGAAGACGCCCCAGGATCCATTGTGGGAAACTCCTAAATGTCTCCTCTGCTGTTGGTTTTGCCAGTCAGTGATGAGTCATGCATCCCTTCACATTTCCTCTATTGCACTGACTGCCAGGGAGCTCAGCAAAATCTGGTGCCCAGTTCTGAGTTAATACTTTACCTAGGTTTGAGCTATCGCTGTTTCTTCTCTTCCTTACAGTACTTTTTTTTTCTGTTTATTTTGAAGGGTTTGGTTGTAGGTGTGTCTTATGTACCACAAACCTTTCTTTGAGGTAGCCACAGATTAGAATAAGAAATATGTAAACAAGACTACCAGACCAATAAGTAAGAAGAAACACTATATATGATATGAATCCAGGAGAAAGAGGGTGTGTGACACTGTGCAGTGACCCTGAGACAGATGTCTGTTGGTCACTGCCAATGAGGGACCACTAACGAGGCCACTCTTAGGTCCCTGTGGTGGACATGCATTTACTTCTTGTTTAAGTCAGCCTCCACCCTTCTCCCAGTTTTCCTTCTGGATCCCAGAACACACGTGCTCCTCTTCCTCCTGGTGTCCCAGTCACAGCCCTGTTTGTTCCGGGGACAGCGCAGGAGCAACCTGCCCCAGCCCTCTGTGGGGCAGGCTTCCGGCTTCTCCTCCCTCCTCTCTCAGCTTTTGCCCCGCTGACTTCAGGGCTGCTTATGCTGATCACTCACAGTGGCCACCAAGGGCCACACACTTCATCCTCCGTAGACCTCGCAGCATCTTGGTCAGAGCAGCATTTAGCTTTGTTGAGCCTCACTGTCCTCTGCTATAAGGTAACCCGAGCCCAAGCACCTTACAAACATGAGCTCACTTATCTAGCAAAACCTCTCTGAGGGAGGCATCATTTCCTTCATTTTTCAGATAAGAACCTGAGGTCGGGAGTGGCTAAGACATGTGCAAAACTACCCCCCCAGCCTGGACGTGGCAGGGAGGATTTGAAACCAGGGCGTTCTGACTAAACTACCATGCTCCTTCCCCTTATAAACTGCTCTCATGTCCACCCCAGGGAGCCCTAGAAGGAAGGGGTTAGTCTTCTGTGATGACAATGGACATCGCCTTTTCCAGTTAACAACACCCCTTCACACTTCAAACCACACACACACACACACACACACACACACACACACACACACACAGGCACACACACATACTCCAACTAGACTAGTGCCAGGACAATCTTGATTTGGCAGATGAAAAAACTGAGGCTCTAGCATCCATGAAGGAGCTAGGAATGCGCTCCACTAGGAATCCACTAGGGTATTTCCCCCAGTGCCCACTTGTATATTTGGATCTCAGTAGGGATGTGCAGTGTGTGTGTGTCTCCCTGTGTTTGGGGGAGGGGAAGAAAGCAATCATCCTAAGAGGGACACGGTACAGAAGGCAGAGGATGCGGCCTGGGAGGGACCACAGCTAACTGCCTACCTTCTGTCCCTCCAACAAATATTTATGCCTTATCCCAGGTCTATGCAGGCCACCGGCTACAGGCCGAGAAGAACCAGAACCAGCCACGGCTCCTGACAGGGAGACTAATGCTTGTCAAGTAGCCACATGACAAACATGTATCTGCAGCATGTGGTGACAGAGCTGCGAGGGTAATGCACAGGGAACATGACAGGCCTTTAACAGTCCTTGGGTTTACGTTGGCTTTCAAGAGACAGTGATGACTGTGTAGAGGTTGGAGGGACAGGATAGAACCAACTGGGGAAAACACACACAGGCAGAGAGAACAGGCACAATTCTCTGTCCTCACGTACCTGATCAGCAGCCACTCTGATACCACTCCTCACTTCAGCCTTTCTGTCAACCTCCCAGGACCCCAGAGCCTCTTGGTTTTCCTCCTACCTCACTGGCCATTCCTTGTCCATGGCCTTTGCCAGTCTCTGCTCCCCAGCCTTAGCTGTCAGGATGCCCCTGACTCTTCTCCATCCAAGCTCATCCTTGGGTGATTGATTCAATGTCACAACCAAAATTCCATCACTCACTCAAATGCACCCTCCTGACAGAGTCTCTGGGCCTTGCGCTAGCCCTGGACTCCGGAGGCCTGTGCCCTCTGCTCACATCTCCCGGGGCAGTTCCAGCAGCTGGCACAAACTGCACACATCAGCTGGGCCCCCAAATGCCTCCCCCCAAGTTTTTTTTCTCCATCTAGTGAGGCAGCATCTCCACCATCCAGGACATCTTGCCAAAAGCATCGCCAAAAGTCATCCCTGACACCACTCATATGCTCACACCTTGCATTTAATCTGCAAGGAAACCCATATGGCTCTGCTTGAAACTAAATCCAGACTCTGACCCTAACCCCTACACTCGCCCTGCTACCACCCCACCATCATCCCTCCTGCACTAGGTCACGGTCACAGTCCCTTAGCCAGCCTCCTGGTTTACACCCTTCCTGCTGCTCTAGACACATGTCATCACAAGGGCCAGATGAGCCTTTTAAAACACACACCCAGTATCGTCATCTCCCTGCTTGACCTGGGCCTTCATTGTCCCTCTGATCACCTCTCCTCCCACCACTCTCTCTGCTCCACCCAACCACACCCACGCCCTCAGATGTGTCCCAAACATGTGGGACAGGTGCCCACCCTAGGGCCCTCACGGCCCACCCCCCTGCCTGGAATGTCCTCCCCAGCACCTCACAGCCCCTTCCCTCGCTGACCATTCCTGAGGTTTCCTCTGACCACCTTGGTTAAAACTGCAACCAGCACCTCAGTAATCTGATCTTCCTTACTCTACATTTCCCTGCTGTATGCATCATCTCCTAACACACTTACTTCTCCAGCTTTATTGAGATATAATTTACATACACTAACACTCACCACTTTGAGTCCAGTTAGATGACGGTGCGTGACTCACACCAGGTTGTCATGTTTAGTTTTTGTCTCTCTTTCCTCTCCAAAGAGTGAAGTTTTGAGGTGAGTGACACTGGGAACCTGGCCTGGCTGTGCCTGCAGGTCCCACTGTGGAAGAGAAGTCCCTCCCCACAGCTGAGCACGAACACAACTTCTCATTCATGCGAAGAAGGTCATGGACACATGTCCTAGTTCCCGTGCCTCAATCCCATGTCCATAATGAGCACACAGTTGCTCCTGCAGCCACCTCAGAAAGTGAGTCGCTCTTTTGGAGCACCCTTTCCTCTGTCCGCATAGCCAGAATGCACAGGCTCACTCATGCCGCATCCAATGTCTACACTGGCAATACACACAATCGTTGATTTGAGATGCTGACCACACTTATAGCACATCTACATCTACACTAGCGAAAAGATCACCTCTATCCACTAAGCTGTGACTAACCTGGCTGTGGACACAATTTCTAATTCCACTACATTCTCATCAGCAATAGGTACACTTAGTCTCCATAGAGACTGTTACACTGACAGCGGGGTACAGTGATTGAGAACACACCTGTGTCTACACTGGCAATGGGAGCAAGCATTAACAGCAGACTCCTGTCTACAATGGCGCCAGGCACGACACCTTTCATCTCCTGACAATGAGACCATCAAAGACCTGAATCCCCACCAGACATGAGCATGAATGCTACATGTCACCCGTGGAGGGTGGACACAGGATTACCCAAGGTTTCTGTCCAGAGAGGCGGAGACATCCCTCCCCTCTCCGAAGCCTGGTCAGCTGACCTCACTTGAAGGCGCAGGTCCTGCCTATGGGGTGGAACTAGCACTGGAATGTGGAATTCAAACCCAGTGCACTAGGGGAATTTGGAATCTGGAATCTGGGACGGCATGGCAGGAAGATGAGACCATGTCTATTCCCAGTGTCTCGAGATCACTCAAGGTGAGGAGAGACTCGGGCTGTATGACTCCCAGTGCCGCCTGCTCCCCACCACACACACACCCAAGCTGGCCCAGCCAGCCCAGCCTTAAAAAAGCACCAGGAAATGTCACTTTCTTTTTGGGGAGGTGTGATGGGAGGAGATGGCCAGGGCAGTTTTAGCAGCTGGTTTATTCAAAGGTTGGGAACAGTGACAGTACCTCCAAAGCCAGAAGTTGTTTTGTCCCCAGATGGGGCCCAAGTCCCCTTCCCCGGCACTTGCAAGCCTGCCTTGTGCCAGGCAAGGGGCCCTGAACTTCACGATGGCTCAGCCAGGGCTGTGACAGAAGCCACATAATCCTGTGTCTGCAAGGTTGAGATCGGAGCTGTGGCCTGAGTGGGCTCCAGGGTCCAGGGTCCTATGGCCAGCTGCCTGCAGCTCAGCGGGGAAAGTGTGCCCCAGCACTGCCACTGTCCAGGGTGGTTCAAGCTGCTGGCCCTGGGCTGCAGCACTGGCTGCTCACTGTTGGGCTGAGGACCGACAAACAAGAGTGGGCTCTTCCTGAGAGAAGGAAGCTCCAAGGACACCTGACCACCCATTGATACACTCCATCATAAAATATTTATGGGGCACCGATTATGCCCAGGTACCACTTCCCACAGCCACTCAAGCAGTAACAGCTTTAAATAACAACAGCCCCCAGCACAGAGCTAGGTATGCACCAGGTGCTCAACAGTGCTGCTCTCTGAACTCAGTCTACCCTAAGCACTCTGACCTGCCCCATCTCTCTGAGATCCACCCTTGGTCACCTTACTGATTTTACAAAGCAGAAAAATGAGGCTTAGAGAGGTTAAATAAGTTGCCTAGGATCAGACAGCAGGGAAGTGACAGAGGAAGAATCTGAAACCCATTTATTTTTTCTTGGCTCCAAAACAAGGCGCTCAGCCATTCTTCTTACCCCCACCCCCGCCCCATGCAAACACTTATTGAATGCATGAGGGAGTGGATGGAGAGCCTCTGTGTGGATGCAAGTGTGTGTCTGTGTGTGCCAGGCCATCGTGGTGCAGGAGTGTGGGGAGCATGTGTGTGCAGATGTCTGTGTGTTTGCAGGAGCAGCTTTTTTAGGGTGAGGCTTTCCCTTGTTGTCTTGGGCCTGTGTGTGCTGGAGCTATACTTAGCCGCAGCCGTGACTGTAATGAGCAGTTAGCTGCGCACCAGGCGCTCACTGGGACCTGGTTTCCCAGGGAGATCGCCGGGGCCAGTGTATGTGTGTGGGGGTGCCATTTAGTGCTGGGGAATGCAGGAGCAGGGCTCTGGGAGGGAGCCTGGCACTCTAAGCACTGTACCTCATGCAAAGGGAAGAGAGGCTTGGCTCCAGCTAGAAGAATGAATACGTCTAGGTCTGCAGCACTGGAGCCAAGCTCAGCTACTATCCCCCATGCCCATGGTCCCTTTCCAAGCGATTACAACTGAGGCCTTGGAGCTTCTGGCTAGCTGCTGGGGGTGACAGCAAAACAGCAGAAATGCCAGGCACGATGGTGCCCACTTGTAATCCCAGCTACTTGAGAGACTGAGGCAGGAGGAACTTGGCAACCTCATGGCCAGCTGGGGCAATTTAGGGAAAACTCATCTCAAAAAAAGAAAAACACAGCCAGGGAAAGGAAATGTAGCTCAGTGTGAGAGCCCTAGGTTCATTCCTTAGTACTTAAAAGAATGCAGCAAGTTTAATAACCAAGCTGAGGTCTTCCAGGGTCCTGGGGAAGCCACCTCCTCAGTGCCATCTCCTGTGCCAGCAGGGCTGCTTGGCCGCCAGAGCTGGCGACCTGAAGGGGATGAGTGCCTTTCCTCCCCAGAACAGAGTAGAGCCACAGGAGTGCTCAGCATGGCCTGAGGTGCAGCATGGCGAGTCGCCCACTGCCTGTCTGCTGCCCAGTGGCTTCAGGAAGAACACAGCGTGGAAGCTCCAGACTACGCCCTCCATCAGGCCTTCCACCCTCTTAGCTCGCAGTCCCTTCCTCTAAGACCCTTTCATGTAATGGGAGCCCAGACTTTCCCTCCAGGAAGGCAGGCAGCAGAAATATAAGCACCTTTCCATCTCTCCAGTTTTTTATCCATCCGTTCAGCTACCCACTCAGGTGGGCCCCCGCCAGCCACGCCCTTCCTGTCACCCACTCATCTGCGTGCACCCCGCACCCACCTCCTCGTCTGCTCTTTACCCATCTGTCTGGCTGTCCAGCCACGTCATTCCTGACCAGGACCCATGGCGTGCCGGAAAGCATGGTGGCATGGCTCTGGTTTTCATTCTTAGTTTTCAAAAAAGACCTAGAACCAAATCTTTCTACTATTTACTAACAAGATGATCTTCGTCCAATAAAGCATCTCTCTGGGCCATTTTTCCTTTATCAATAAAATGGGCACAACTTCCAGTTTTTCCACATCTCCCAGGGCTGTTGGGAGGCACACAGTGTCAGCAAAGATTTATTTATTTCCTGTTATGTAATGGGCACCACCATTACCTGAGCTGCTCCTGGGCCTGTCAGAGGTTACGGCTGAGTACACAAAACACACAACCCCAGGAGGTCAGTGGACCAAGAGCCTGAAGTCAGAGAGGAAAAGCTTTCTGGGTTGCATAGAGGCTCTTCCAGGGGTGGGGGTCAGGAAAAGCTGACCCCCAGGAAGCCAGCCTCCAAGGATGCTGTGTCAGGTACGCAGCCGGAGAGCGAGGGCATCCTTGGCACAGGAAGCAGAGTATGTAGAGGCAGGTAGGGAACCGGAGTGTTCTGGGAAAAGGTAAGGAGCTCAGAGGCCAAGGTGGGGTCTGCAAAAGCAGGATGTGGGGATTCTATTCTGAGCCTCACTCAGTGGGCTCTGGAGAGGCCTGGGACCCCTAAAGCTGTGGCCAGCCAGGGAAACCCCTGTAATTCCTAACTCCAAGGCTTGAACTCATATTCCCAGACCAGCAGACAGGAAAAAAATATCTGCTGGTAACAGCCAGACCTCAGGAGGCACAATTCCAGCTGCTCAGATGGGAATCCAGTACCTGGCATTTCTGACCTTTGTGCCTCTAAATATATCATTGGTGATGGTGGTTGTGGCCCTGAAGCTGAGGAGTCACCAGGTGAAGCTGTCAATGACCTTCTCCTCTCTCTGAGGCTCGGCCAGGGCCTCACTGGACCTTCAGGAATCTGCACCAAGGACCAGGCGACAGCGGTGCTCCAGAGAGCCAAGTCTTGCCCTCAGGAAGGGGCTGCTGGAGCCAGGCAGTGTGCAGGGCTCTGCCCCTTGGAGATGCACCCTACTGGGAAGCACACAGCGTCACCCTATGTCACACAGGAAAAGATACTGGGTTCAGGTAGGTGTCACCTGCCGGATTCCATCCCAAGGCAGAGGGGACACTGCAAAGCCTAGTCCTGGCCAGGTGCACAGGCCTCTGCCGGCCCCCTTGCCCTGCCTGCACCCTGCGCTCCCCTTGTCCTTGAGACTGCGGTCTCTTCCCTGACGCAGAGCCAGATTTCCTCCCTTGAATCATCTTTCTGCTTCTGGCCTTACTGGATTCTCCCACCTCTCTGAGCGGTGGGTGACACCATCATGTCCACTTTGGATACTGCAGAATGAAGGCCCAGAAGTGCAGGTGCCGTGCTCCAAGTACGTGGGGGCTGAGTCAGGAGCGTCTGTGGCGACACAGGGGAAGCCCATGACACAGAGCCAACCCCCAGGAGATGATTGCCAGCTGCAGGCCTCACCCTGGGGCTCTAGCTGGCTCCAAGTGCCCAGCAGGTGACTGTGTTCAGCATAGTTGCTCAAAGAGCCCCTGAGGTTGCACATAAAAAATTCATCTCTAAGTGGTAAGACGTGGCCCTAGCGGGTGGCTGTGGTCTGAAGTATGGTTACCACCCTGCGGTGGTGACAAAGCCCAAGGGAGCTGCTCTACCACCCGACTGGGCAGAGAAAGTCCCCAGGGAACCATGCAGGCTGGGCCCCAGCAGTCTCCCAGGCACACCAGCCCTCCCCATGGACACCAGGTTTAAGTTCTCAGAATCTCTGAGGATGGGAGAGACGATGTCTACAGAGAATTCCACAGCAATGCCAATGCACCTGAAACATGGAGGAGGGAATCGAACCCGAGGCCTTCACACTCAGCTGCATCCCCACCCCTTTTACATTCTGAGACAGGGTCTCCCTATGTTGCTCCCGCTGGGCTTTAATTGGCAATCCTCTGCAATGACACGGCAGGGGTCCGGCCTACACAGGTGACTGCAGTTGCAGGAGGGCAGCCAAGGGCACCATCACTGGGAACCCAGCTGTGCCCTGGGCTACTGTGCTCCGGGAGCCCAGCAAGGCCAGGTCCCACAGTGGCTCTGAAGACTACTCCCACTGCTCCCTGGATCCCGACACATCACTCATTGTACCTCCTTCCCCTCCTCCCTGGCACCCTAGTTAGAACGGCTACCTCCAGTACTTCCAGCTCCTTCCTTCCACTACAGACCCCAGAGCACCCATCACTGTACCACCCACAGCCTAAGTGGCCACTCTTCCTTCTCCTTCTCCCTGCCCTGAACATAAGGACTCAAGGGCAGGGACCACCGACTGTCCCATTCCTGGCTCCAGTCCCGCCTTTTAGAGCAGGGCCCGCCACATAGTAGGTACTCGCACATTGTAGATGCTCATAAATATCTGTTGGGTGAGTAAGTGCTAATAGCTCCCCTGGTGTGAACACTACTCACACATAAGCTTTGTGTGTGTGTGTGTGTGGTACTGGGGGTTGAACTGAGGGTTGCTCTACCACTGAGCTATATTCACAGCTTTTATTTAATTTTTAAAATTTTGAGACAGTCTTGCTAAGTTGCTCTCATGGAACTTGAACTTGAGATCTTCCTCCCTCAGCTTCCTTAGTGCTAGAATTATAGGCATGCACCACCATCCCCTGCTCAAACTAGTTGCCTGTGCACACAGGAGTACAAAAGAGGAGCCCTTTCCTGTGCTTCCGCGGCGAAGGAGAAGGAGGGGGAGGGGAACACTGTGAAAGCCAGGCTTGCAGGCCATCAGGAGGAGAATCTGGGTAGGCAAGGCCAGGGCAGAAGGGGCATCTGGGGCCCTGCACAACCTTGAGAAACCTTCATTTGGCTGCTACTGCCCAGGCCATGCTGCATCTGAGCCTGGGCACAGGGAATCTGCGGAGGTCCATGCTCAACGGTCCGGGCTGCCCCGGCTAATATTAGCCTGCCCCACCTTGCCTGGTGTTGGCCGGGCGGGGTAGGCCAGGCACAGAGTGGGCTCTACCACTGGCACCAATGGGAGCTCTGGGGTCCGCCTGCCCCTGGCTTCTGCTGCCTCACGTACAGTGCCCTGAGCTGGGTCGCGTGGCCCCTGCCACCAGCCCCACCACACTGGCCCACTTGCCAGCATCTCAGGCCCCTGTGCCTGGCCCCTGGCCAGAGTCTGATGTCAGCAGCCATCCCTCCCCTCCCCCAGCAGGAGGAAGTTCTGTCATCCCTCTCTCCCAGGGGAGGCAGGAAGAACAGGGGAGAATGCCCCCTTATAGCAGATGGGGAGATTGAGGCACGGGGGGACAAACTGCCTGTGATACCCGGACATTCCTGGCAGAAGCCAGACAGACTCCAGGCTTGTCTCCCATGAAATCTGGCTCCCCTCTGGAAGTGGGGGCCCCACGGGCCAGGGCTGGGGAGGCAACCCCTGGAAGGGGTTGTAGGGACAGCCAGGAGCTGGAAGAGGAAACAGGAGGAGAACAGGTGAGGGTTTAGATCTTCTAGGGCCAAGAGCTCCTGAAAAGAAGATAATGGAACCCACAATAATTAAGCACTTATTATGTTCTGGGTTCTGGGCTAAGTGCTTAACACATTTAATCCTCCCGACTTCCCTATGAGGCAAGTGCTATTAATATCCTTCTCTTGAGGCACAGACAGGTTAGGGAACTTGTCCAAGGTCACACAGCTGGAATGTGGTAGCTAGGACTCCAAAGGCCTGCTGGCTCAAGATGCCCTGCTCTTAGGAGAGAAAGGAGCTCTGGGTCACACTGCTAAAGTCAAGTGGCCAGGAGCAGTGAGAAGTGTCGGGAGAGGTGAAGCCCATACATCTTTTTACCGATCGCATGATTGAGGCTTTAAGCAGGACATTTGGGACAAAAGACATCCTAGTACTTCAAGAGGAAGTGTCTGATTTGAAAGCCAGTGACTAATACCTAGAACTTCCACAAACACGCTGACAGGGGAAATAGGACAATGGAAGGGACAGGGAGGGAGATGAGGACACAAAGTGAGAAGAGGTCAGGCTGGTCTTCAGCAGGAGCCCCGGAGAGGCTGGACTTGGAGGTCAGGCTGTGCCGAGGGTAACTTGGGACCTATGCATCCTGGTTTTGGAAATAGTGCCTGGGCCTCTGAGCTCTGGTTGCAAGCAGTGGGCTGACGCAGTGTGAAGCAAGAGTTCGGGGATTTGGGGAGGCCTAGATGAGAAGACCTTCACCCAGAGAGGGAGAGAGGGATCCTCTTCCTAGGAGAGGCCACGGAGGAGGGGACGGCCAGGGAGGGGCTCAGATCTGACCCCACTGTGTAGATTTAGAGGGAGACCAGAAGCCAGAGTGAAATGGCAGATGGCTGATGTAGCCTGACCCCGAATGCCCTGCGCAGAGGGGGCTGGGGACAGGCGGTCAGGCTTCAGCAATGACCCAGGGACAAGAAGATAAATATGGTGGCTTCCATCAAGGAGGTGCAGTGGTCACGATGGAACACAGTGGGATACTGGCTGTGTGTTGAGCATGAGGATGACAGGATGTGCTGATGTGTCAGAGAAAAAGCCTAGAATGGTCCCCAAGGCTTTGAATCTGTGTGGCTGGATGGAAGTTGTGGCCATTTGCTGACCTGGGGCCTCAATCCCAGGTCCCGTCACTCTGCCACCAACAATTTAGCCACAGGAAGATGAGAATCAGCCTTGCAGCTCTGCCAACCCTCTTACACCCATTCAGCCCTCTCCGCATCCTGCTGCTTTGCCTCGGCTGGGAACCACGGCCTGCATCAGCACTTCTCAGACCCGAAAGTGCATGACTCATCCGGGAGCTTGTGAAAATGCAGATTCTGAGTCAGGAGGTTTGGGCTGGGGCCTGAAATGCTTTGTTTCTAACAAGCCTGGCTAATGATGCTGCTGGTCAGAGGGCCACATGTTGAGCGGCAGGAGCCGACATGCCCTGGGCCCACAGCAGCAGGTCTCCATCAGCAGCAGCAGCACTGTGTGGTAGTGCACAGAGCTAGGAATGAAATGCTCCCAGGACTACGGGAGACTGGACTTGTGAAGTACCCAAGGTGGTTCCAAGGACTACTACAGGTGGGAGTCCTCTGGCAACTGCTCCAACAGGCCCCAGGGAAGCCAAGGCCAACACCCTTGCCCCAGTCCTGCTGTCAACCAGCACAGCTCCCACTCCCAGGGCCCTCTCCAGTGCCCCTGCAGCCTAGCACAGGAGCTCCTGAGTGGACTTCTGCAGCTCCCTGAGAGCTGGCAGCCAGGAGAAAGGCTTGCAGAAGAGGGTGACAGGCACTGCTGTCCTGGGTCAGAGCAAGCACACCCTGAGGAGGTGGTACCCCAGGTCTGTGCTTGCCAGAGGGCTGGTAAGACTATCAAACAGGGGTGTGATGACTGTGCCTTGAATGACTGACTGAATGAATGAATAAATGAATGAATGGGCACAGGTTGGGGAAGGCTGAATGAATGGAGAAGTTCTTCAGGCTTCCAAACTGTCCCCTGGGCCAGTGACGGTGAATCTATTGCACATGTGCCACAGCAGGCTGTTTGTTATCACTGAAAGCTCTAAAAGGCTTGCCATCACTGCCGTAGGCCCCTCTGTGCACTTCCCATGAAACGCAGCATTAGCGAGAGAACCTTGTTAGGTCATCCTAGCCAGATACCCCATCTCTGATATCGGATCACCTTCCACATCTGATCAGATTCCTCCACCATCCCCAGCGGATGTCTGACTACCCCTGCCTGGGTTCATCAACAACCCTGGTGGGTTGCTTTGGTCAGAATATCCCTTAGCCCTGCAGGTTTCTGGTGGTAATTTTCTATCCACTGACCCCTGCCCTAGGCTCATACTCACTGGTGCCAGGACCTTTGCCTGGAGAGCTCTCTGTGTCCTGCAAAGCAGTTTGACAGGTGTGGAAGGAGAGGGTGCTTTGGTCCTCCAAACTCTTCTGGGAAGCTGAAGCCCAGAGTACTTGGACGCCCTGATGTCCCAGCCAAGGGAGGGTTAGTAGTTGTTCACATCTCCTCTGTGTGCACCACAGGTGGGGATGCTGCTGCCTGTAGGTCACGGGTCTCAACCAAGGAAGCCCAGCCAGTCCATTGCCTGCTGCCCACAACAGGGGTTTTGTCTGTGGCCTCACCTCTCCACACACCCGTGCCAGTCCCTGATCCTGGGACTCTGCCTGACCCAGCCTCAGCCCTCCAGAGCTGACTGATGGACATCCAACTCGAATCATGCAAGCTGGCTGACTTGGAGCCCAGCCCAGAAGCTCATCCCTAAAGGAAGGGGTCAGTAAGGGCAGATGCAGAAAGTGTAAGTGGTAAGGCCTAGAAGGATGGATGGCACATTCACAAAAAGCAGAAAGGACACTGAAAATAGATGAGCAAGACCTCAGAGGTTAAAATGACAGCTGAAATCGAGGAGGCCAGGGAGGAGTCTGGCAGAAGTGACCAGCGAGAGAGAGGCCTGGGGCCAGAGCAGAAGGCCTCAAATGCTGAGCTGAGGAGCAGCCAGCATTCCTTCCATGCGTCACCTCCCATGGGATAGCTTCTGATCATCTCCAATCCCTCTGTCATTTCCTGCCGGCCTGGGCCTGTACAGATGGGGTGGGAGGCAGCAGTCCCTTCACTTGGCTGGACACAGCCCTCACTCGCCCTTACCCAGGATTAGAAATTCTAAGCAGGATCCTCGCACAGGCTGTTGGGAGTGCATTGTGATAAAGGGATCCAGATGGAAATCCAAGCTTGGAGCAAGCCAGGCTGCAGACCCCACCTCCTCTGGCACGAGGACAGGAAACAGCTGAGTGTGGAGGCCACAGGTCCCTGCTTATTTTCCTCCTCAGGAGGGAAACCATGGTGGTAAGAGGGAAATAACAGGCCCAGGTGCACTTTGAGGTTTTGTAAAATCTTAGAGCCAAAAGAAATAACAGACCCTGGACTAAGAGGCATATACTGTGAGTGTAACTTTCTCTGATTCCCGGTATGGTCTTGGGCAAACGGCTTCATTCCTCTGAGCCTATACTGGGTAAGGGCAGTGATAAAGATTCTTTGCATGGCCAAACTATAGTTAGGCTCCTAAACTTTACCCTAGGCCTATCTGTGCACTTCCTATAAAATGCAGCTTTAGAAAAAGAATCTTATTAAGTCAGATTAGCCAGAACTCCATCCTTGATATCAGATTACCTTCCATATCTGATCAGGTTCCTTCTCCATTCCTAGGTGATGTCTGATCACCCTAGTGCGGCTTCAGCAAGAATCCTGGCAGTTTACTGCAGCCAGATACCCTTTATCCCCTCTCTTTCCTCTTGGTCATTTTCGATGGACTAATCCCACCCTGTTCCTTGGCTGTGGATTACCACTTGTCCGTGCTGTATTCAGAGTAGAACATAAGCTCTCTCCTCAGCCACAAGACCCCACTGCAATGGTCCCTACACCCATTGTGATATCGTTGAATAAAATCTGCCTGTCATGCTTTCACACATAGCACGGAATATTCCTCTCTGTCACAGCAGTGACTAGAGGTGGCCTGGAGCACCCTCCACCCCAATAGCCTGGGCATGTGGAAAGTGGTCCCTCCCACCCAAGTGGTTCCCCTGAACAAAGGCTGGGCAGTCAACTATTCCTGGATCCTCGGGTCCTTCTTTCCTTTTGATCCTCTCCTGGGATAAGAGCTAGGACTGGGGTGGTGGCCAGGCTGGCCCAGGAGCTGACAGAAGGCCACAGCTCAAGGGCCTGACCTTTTGGTCCCGAGTGAATCCATTGGTCATAAGGCCGCTCAGAATAGCCCAAGGCACTATATTCAGCTGTTGTGGGAAGCCTGAGGTCCCCATCTCTGAGACAACCCATGTCCCTCCCTCCCTGAGAGACTCCAGCCAGTCCCCTCTGAGGCTCCCAGCAGATGCCAGACCTCCTAAGCAGATGCCTGACCTGAGGCGTTAGACTCCAAACACCCTCCCAGGTGCACCCTGAAACACCCACTGAGTCTGGGGTTGGCACACAGGTTTCTGAAGCAGCCTCCCAGCTAACCTGCTTGCTCATGTGTGACCCAGCAAAGCACTAGTCTCTGGTCCTCTCCTCCCTCATCAGTCATAACAAGAATGCTCATGTCAAGTAGGCAAGAAGCTCAGAGTCTGCAGGGGAAAACCAACACGAATCAAGTTAGGCTACTCACGAGCATTTTATCACAGTCCAGGTAGCTGCTCTGAAGAGAAGGACCCTGGGTCTGACCCCTCACCCAGCATGTGGGCTCCAGGAAGACCACTACTGAGGAAAGACGAAGAAGGGTGAGGAGCAGGGAAAAAGTGCTCCAAGGGAATGGCATATCCAAAGGCCCTGGGGCAGAGGACTCTGTTGCCTGAAGGAAATGGAAACCAGGGAGTGGTATGAGCTTGAGAGCATTGAGCGCAAGAGGGGCCTAGAGAAACAGGCAGGGCCTTGGAGGCCACAGCATGGGCCAGGGGAGCTCTGAAGAGTCTCCCAAAGGCAAGGTAGGGGCTTGACAGATTTGTTAATGGAAAAGATCTCTGTGGGTTCCAAGTGGAAAATGGTGTGAAGGGCCAGGGGCTGGAGGTGGAAGAGCAGTCAGCAAGCTGCAGGCCGGGGGGCCTGAGGAACAGTGGTGGGTTGAGGCAGGGCAGGGGCAACAGGAACGAAGGGAAGAGAGAAGTCCAGAGAGGGTTATGAGGTAAAATGACAATCCAATCCCCCGGAATCATAGCAGCCAACACTTATTGAGCTTCTGCTGTGTGTCTGCAGCTCTCCGTGATCACCTCCATGGATCTACATCAAGCCTGGGTGTCAGGGCTTTGACTAGAAGGTGTTCAGTCTGTGATTTTCATCCTGGGAAGAGGAGTGGGAGGCCGGGAGGTGCTGCCCTTGGGGTGGCCGGGGCGGGGACAATACTCACTTGTCCACTGCCCGTGGGTCTCCTTCACATGTTAGCATGAGTCAAAGTGTGCCCTGGCCAAGGGGCCCCTGAGCTGAGGGGCAAGCTGCGCAGGAAGCCCCTGATAACAGCTCTATCCCCATCTCACCGAATGCCACACCAGGACTTCAAGAGCCTTGTGTCAGCTGGGACCCTGGCTGGGCTCTACACTGTGGCCACCAGGGATGGGGGCGGGGCAGCAGCCCTGCATCAGGTCCCAAGGAGGAAAGGACAAAGCAGAGATAGACATGGGACCAGAGGCCACAGGAGAGGTGGGCGGTAGAGTGGAGGAGGCTTCCCCAACTGGGAGACCACTGGCACTTTGTCATTTGGGAGGTCAAATGACCATGGCAGAGAGAAGTGATCCCTTCTGTGTACTCCCAGTACACAGAACCACATCCTGGGAACACACTCTAGCACACAGCCTCGGGACTGTCACTGGCTCTGATCTGATACAGCACGGTGCCACTGGTGACAACATGCAAATCAGAGACCTAGGCCAAGGGCTGTGGAACTGAACTGAACTTTCAAGCCAGCTATCCCAGCACACCTGCTCTGACACCTCTGTGACTTTGCCAGGACTGCCTATCTCTGGGTGACTCCTGCTGGCCCCTCCATGCCTGCCTCAGCATAGCCTCTTCTGAGATAGCTCTTATTCTGGGGCCCCAAGCAGCCCTTTCACCCCATACCACTTACTGTCACCATGACCCTTATCTTGTGTGTCTGGGGTACTACCCTTACCCTGGAATACAAGTGGGGCTCATGTTGTCCCAGTTCACTTCATCCCCTCTCACCTCCTCAGGCTGGTGTCTAGGAGAGCAAGGGCCAGGGACCTGGCCACTCCAGCTAGCACTGTCACCCCTCAGATGGGACTTTCTGCCCCAGCCAAGTAGCCCTATTGTCCAAGCCAACGCCATGTCCTGGATGGTGGCAGCTCCTCAGGGATAAGCGACCTCGCCAACAGGCACAGGCAACAACTGGCCGGGCCTAGAGCAGTGTCTATTGAAGCTGGAAGCTAACCTTGGGGTTACTCAAGGGTCCTCGGAAACAGAAGACACAGAAAGAAACTGGCTGCAGTGTTACTTTCTCCCAGGTACACCACGCACAGGCCACACAGGGTCTCTCTCACACAAGCCATCACAGCAACACTGACAACATACGCCTAGGGTCTCTCTTACAGAACACACACACTGTCACACACAGGACCCCAGAGTCTCTACCACACAGGCTCTCTCACACACAGCCTGTCACACACAGGACATTTCACACAAGCTCAGATGGTCTCGTGCACACCGCCTTACACACAAAGGCATGTGCAGAGCTTCATATAAATACTTTCACACTTTCACATCCAGCAATATACTCAGACACACGTTGAGTCTCACACAGCATCTCTTACACATGTAGTCTCCCTCTTATGCACTTATACTCTCCCACATGATTCTCACACACACACACACACACACACACACGCGCACACACAGGAGTCCACCTCTCAAACACACAGAATCTTACCCTCACATCCTCAGAGGGATCTCTCAGGCAGAGACCTCTCTCACAGAGTCACAGTTTCACCACACACACACACACACACACACACACACACACGTGCATGCACTCAGAGAGTCACTCACATAATTTCATTCCCACATGTATGAAGAGTCTCTCATATACACACCTAATCTCTTACACAGATTCTCTTGCACACATACAGCTTTTCTTTCATGCACACAGTGCCACACACAAGAGATTCTGCTTTAGAATCTCAAATGAAAATTGAAATCCCAGTCCACCAATCTGAGGAGGCCTGGGGCCTTGGGGAGGGAGGGGTAAACAAAGGTGCCAGCAGCAGCAGCAGAGCAAAGATGGAGGGGAGGAGGGCGGGCAGCCTGGTCTCTGCGCAGAGCTCCAGGAAGCAGCTGCAATGCAGCTAGGCGGGCAGCAGCAGGAGCCGGCTCTAACCCCGGCTCTGCCCTCAGGCCCTGGGTGCCCTCGGGCAGCTCTCTCCCTGCTGGCCTCAGTGTCCTCCTGTTACCCAACAGAGTGGAGTCAGAAGGGACCACAGCCTTTCTGTGAGTGAGGGGGTGGGGAAAGAAAGTGGCACAGATACGCTGAGAGGGACACCACATACCCTGGCCGAATTCCCGGACAACTCCCCCCACCACTGAGTCCTGAGTCTGGACTCAATGAGCCTCCACTTGAGAGATTTAAGAAGACTTTTCAGTGTGATTTGGCACACCAACAAGATCTCAAGCCACACTAGGTGGCCTACTTGTATCCACTGCATGAAGACCACCCCACACTTTGACTGTCCACTGGGAGGAGATGGATAGGGTGGGGCTGGACCATGTCCCACTGAGTTTTGCCTGCCCTGAAACTCCAGGACTGATCAGAGCCCTAAAGCTTAGTATGAGGTAAACAGAGGAGGGGCCCAGCCTCTCCAAGAGTCTGGGAGACTGAGACTCCCATGACGAAGTGGGGCCTGCCCCTTGCTTCCAGGACCAAGATGAAGGAAAAGCTGCCCAAGGTCAAAGGCAGGCTGATGGGCAGCAACTCCAGGCCAGCCTGCCCCGACGCCCTCCTTAGCACGGACAACTTCAGCCTTTCAGTCCCCTCCTGTGGCCCCTCCCTGCTGCTCAGCACAGCTCCCAGTTACATAATCCTCTAGCTGAGGTGGCCTTTGTCAGGCAAGGGATAGAGGGAGAGACCTCAGAGGATTCCTGTCCCCAAAGGGCTGAGAGAGAGCTGGTGGCCAACTCCTGGAAGGATAGGGTTTCCGGAGACTTGGGTTCAATCCTGCTTGGCCTCCAACTTCCTACGTGACCTTGGGCAAGATCTTCAGTGGCAGGATGAAAGGCCAGGTGTGTTCTCTCTCTTTCTCTCCCCCCACCCCCATATACACACACCTGTTCTAGACTTCAAGGTAGAAGATGCTGGCCGGCCCTCTCCCTCAGACACCCCTTTTTTAATCTTAGTAACAAATCTGCCAGGTCTCTGACTGCACAGAAGTACTCTGCTCTTGAGTACTTCAGGGCCCCCAAGTACCATTAGTTCACTGACCCTCCCACCTCCATCCCCTGGCTCAGGCTGAGGCTCCTGAGGCCAGTAGGGCAGGGATGTGGAGCAGTAAAAGCAGGGCAGAGGCAGGGTTTTGCCTGGGAGGAGGAAGGGGGTGGCTCATGAATGGGGGAGGGGTTTGGCTTTAAACTTTGCCCCTCCCCCTCAAGCTTTGGCTTTCAGTGACACTCTGAGGACAGAGTCCCAAAAGGCCAGGGCATCTCTTCTGGGATGGTTCAGTGATTGACTATGCAGTAGCAAAGACCCCAAGAGTCCACCCTATCCCCTCTTCACTTCACAGATGAGGACCCTAACCCAGAGAGGCCATCTGAGGGGCCAAGGTCAGTAGCAGGGTGTCCTTCTCCCTGGCAACCATCTGCTGTCACTAAAGGGGGGTGGTGCTGAGGACACGCCCACCTCACACGCCTGGTCCTTTGAGGACCTCCCTCAAGGCCCCCTCTCCGTTCCCACCCTGACCAGGGCCAGAGGAAACACAGGCAGAAGCCCATGACCCCCTGCACCCCTTCTCACTCTTTCCAGGAAAGGAGGCTCTGCTCTCAGGAGCAGGTCTTAGGGGCATCACCATGCCCCTGCCCAGAAACCCAGCCCTACACCAACTTCCAAGCTATTAACCATTCATGAAGGTTCCTGGGATTGAGGTGGTCCCTAGGGAGGGGCTGGCCTGTTTCCAGCTGCCAGGCAGGCCTGAGGCTCTCTTCCTGGGCCATCGCTGGCTCCGGATGCCCCCTTACCTGGGAAGGAGGAAAATCTCCCCACTTCTCTCCCATGCCAGAGGGCAGTTCACACCTTCACAGTGTACATCTGCAAAGACACAATGTGCACGAACAGGCGCTCATGCACACTCAAACATACATGCTCACTCATCCCACCCAAATGTACACCACCACACTTATATAAATATGCATACACACTCTACGTATACACATAAACACACCCATTCGTACTCACTCATACATATTAAATACAGCAGTACAGCCGCCGAGTCCTATACACACACACAACCCGTCACCTGGCAAAGTTGCCCTCTCACACACACACACTCGTCCTTCAGCTCTGAACTCCCTACGCGCCACTTTCCCAGCCAACCCTGCCCGCTGGAGGAAGAGGACGCTACCTTGCCCGACCCATCTTCCGAGTCAGTTGTCACTTACCCGTGCGTAGCGGGACGAGTAGGGGTCCTCGAAGAGCGCCCAGATGCGGGGCTGCCAGCGGCGCCAGAAGCCTCCGGGCCGGCCATCCGGGGAGTCACTGAGCGCCAGGCGCTTGGTCATCTCCAGCTCGTCTTCGCCGTCACCGGAGTCGCCCGGGCCGTCGGCCTCTGCGTCGTCCGCGCTGTTGTCCAGGGGGGCGCCCCCGAAGCTGTCCAGCGCCTCCTCGGCGTCGCGGTGCTGGCGGTACGTCATCCAGCAGCAAGGCTCCACGTCCGTCTCGTCGATGCCCCAGAAGGCCAGCTCCTCCTCGTAGAGCGGCCCGCACACGTCGGCCGGGCAGTGCAGCTTGCCCGTGCGGTAGTAGTTCAGGATGTGTGCGAAGACGCCCGGGTGGCGGTCGAAGAAAAACTCGTCGGCGCGCGGGTCATAGTCGAAGTGGCTGTGGGCGTCGGGCTCCGCCAGCCAGGCGAGCCGCGTGCCCGGCAGCGTGCGCAGCGTCGAGCGGTACGTCTGGTGGCGCGTGCCGCCCACGTTGATCACGATGCGCTCGCTCTCGTCCCCTTGGCCCATCGCGGCGCCCCCTTAGGCATGGCGCGGCCCAGCGACACCCATGGGAGCGGCCGCCAGGGGGCGTTGGCGCCGGGGAGGGGGCGCGAGGCCTCCTCCCCCGTCCCCCCAGCCGTCGTGGGGGACAGAGGACCGCGGCGCTGGCCACCTCCACGAGCGCCCCAAGCCGGCTCGGGCGCTGCTGGTCGCGTGCGGGTCCAGGGGAGTGTGCGCGCGGGCTCCCAAGGCTCTCTAGGCGCCAGATGTGGAGGGAGCCGGTCTGGCTGTGGGGGAGGCAGAGGGGGAGAGAAGAGGGAGGGAGGGAAGGGGGAGAGAGGGAGTGGAGAGAGGAAGGCAGGGGGCGGCGCTCAGCGGCGAGCCCGGGGAGGGGGGCAGAGAGGGGGGGGGGCCCGGGCTCCCGTTACCATCTCCGCGGGAAAATGGAGAGATCGACACAAAGCTTTTGGGGGGAAGGTCAGCTGCTCCCGGGCCGGACTGCCAGACCGGCCCCCAGCGGGAGGAGGGCAGGTGAGGGGCCGGGGATTCGCGCTTGGCTCGCGGTGGTCGCCGCAGCGCGCTCTCCGCGCGGGGGAGATGGATGCTGGCTGCCTCCTCCCTGCGTGGCCAGGCTGCAGCGCGGGCGCAGGGCGGGCTCCGGCCCCCTTCCTCTCTCCTGGCCTGGCTGCCTGCGCCCCTCGGCGGCGGCGAGCCCGCCCGCCTGCCCTCCTCGTTCCTTCTCCCCGCCTCCCACAGGAGATGGCGGGTCCCCTGGGCAGGGGCCGGGCGCTGCCCCGTGGGGCTGCCGCGAAGCGCGGCGCGGGGCGCACGGCTGGATCCGGGCTCTGAGGATTGCGCTCGGACTCGGCTGCCGCGGCGGTGCTGAAGGGACAGCTCCCTGCGGCTGCGGGGCGGCGCTGGGCCGGGCGCGGGCTCTCTCCGCGGGCTCGGTCTGCGGTGCCGCCGGGCAGCGGTTCCGGAGCCTCTCCGCCCCGCGCTCCGCTCCTGCTCCTGGGAGGCGGGCGGCGCTCCGGGCCGAGGCTCGGAGGCTGCGGTGGTCGGGCCCGGGAGGCGGGGGTGGCGGGTCCGGGCGCGGCACGGAGGCCGGCGAGGCCGGAGAGGCGAGGCGCGGGGCGGCTGCCCCGCAACGCTGCTGCGGCCCGGGCTGCTGTCGCCGCTGCTCGCTCCTCGCCCGCGCGGTCCGCGTCCAGCCCGCCGCTCTCCGGACACGGGCACACGGCGCGCGCAGCCGCACTCGCCCCCGGAGGGAGGCGCCGCGCTGGGTCCTAAAAAGCCCTGCTTCCGCGCCCCCCTGGCTGCCCGGCGCCGAACCCGGCCTCCCTCCACCCTGGCGCTGGGGGCGCCTGTCCCGCCTGCGCCTGCGGCTCCCCGGGGACCCGCTGAGCGCTCCGCCCTCCTGGAGCGCCACTCGGCGGGCGGGGGCTCGGAGAGACGTCTGGGCCAGCGCCCTGGGTCACATGGAGGTGAGAAGGGCGTCGCACACGCCCCTCTACTTCCAAACTGTGGACTGTTTGATCCTCTGGGGAGACAGAATATTCCCCTCGCCTTGACCTGGGATGGTACTGACTGCTCCAAGGAACCCTGTCATGCCGACCTGGCCACGGAACCCGGAGTCCCCACTTCCAGAGGTACCCACTTGCACGGACTCCAAAAATAACACCCCTCACACCTGTCCTAGCTCCATTAATGACAAACCCTGGGCCCCTATTAACTCCTTTCGTCCCCTTCCCCTTTGGAACTCCAGAATGACTTAGTCTCCTAGGAGTGCAGCAGGACTCACACTGGGATCCGGCTCACTGACTCTCCTGCCCTAACCTTGGGTCCCTAAGTGGGGATCCCTTAGGAAACGGGGCGCAACTGCGCCCTGGCTCGCTGACCTTGGTGATCCCCGTCCCTGGCAGCTGCTTGCTGTGCCTCCTACAGGTTCACAGCTGGTCTTGGAGGTGGGAGTTCTAGTTCCCACTCAAAGCTTTCCTTGTCTGTGCTTTCAGCCAATGCCTCATTTTACTTAGTCGAGCAATAATTCTTATACTCCCTGCTTCTTCCAAGCTCTGTCCCAGGCACAAGAGCGCAAAGGATGAATCAGACCCAGTCCCTGCCACGGAGAGGCTGTCAGTCTTTTGGGGAAGAGGGCAGGTGGGGCTGGCGGGACTGGGGAGCGCAGGCCTGGCTCCAGGGACAGCTGGGCTGGAAAAGAGGCTTATTGATCCCAGACCAATCGAACACAGGATGCCTAGTCAAAGGGCGATTTAATTAAGAAAATACGAGGCTCTTATTTACCTGTTGGTGCTTGCTAACTGTGCAGACAGCTGTCCCTAGGTCTGTGCTGACCCACAAGCACTGCTGGGGGCCTGGGGAAAAGCTGTTCCATAAGCATCTCTCTTCACTTGGCCAGGGGAATCCCAGTCCAGCTGCATCAGAACCAGTGTGTGGTGGGAGGAGGTGGAGGGGAAGGGCAGGGCCAGCACTGAGGGATGGAAGAGAGCCAAAGGGAGAGAGAGAGGGACCGTTAAGTCAGAAACAGAGGCAGAAACAGGCAGAGACAGAGGGCTGGAGTCTAGGGTCAAGATGGCGCCTTCACCTACCAGCGATGGATCTGCATTATTCCTGTAAACTGAAGCTATTTCCCGTTCAACCCCAGACTAAGGCGGAGATGAGTGTGTTTTTGTGTCCTTGGAACTCTGACCGGTGAGAGTCCCACCATCAGCCATGTGTAAGGTGGTACAGGCTGGTGCAGCTCAACCTGGCTCCTGTTCAGACCCCCAGGACCCAGACTCTCAGAAAGCTCCACCCCAGCCCCAGGAGACGAGGAACAGAGAAACAAAGACCCCAGAGGCCAGAGAAAGAGGTGGACTGAGAGACATGCGTATTGCCCACCTCAGCTAGGGGCCATCAAAGGAGCCAGGAGAGAGGCCTCTCCAGACCTCCCTTTCCTTCCAGCCAGAGGTCCTGCCCCTCTCCTCCGAGAACCTTCTGCAGTGGGAGCCACAAAGCCCCGGGATGCCCCCTCTTTCCTGTCAGGGCTCATCTCATTTCTATAAGAGGGACCGTCACCTCATCCAGGGATTCTGGTTTGCTCCCCCAAGGTCTAGATGGTTTTAAAAGGGCTAGGAAAGGAGCTGGAATCCTAGAATCCCAGAGCTGGAGACCGTGGAGCCCAGCCCGTTGGGAATGGACTCCCTAATAGAGGCTGAGCGGAGGTTCTCACAGGGGTCAGCACAGAGTCCCGCTTGGGAACTCCTCCAGGCTCAGTCCTAGTGGAGGAACCCGCAGTTGGACCTACAGCAGTGGGCAGAGAGATGTAGAGAGGCACAGGGCTACCACGAGGGGACAGGCTAGGTAACTGGGAGCTTTGGGCCTGGCCCTGGAGCATGTGAGGTAGGAAGAGTCACCCAAGGCTGGAGTGGGGAAGGGTAGCCATCAGTCCCTTAGAGGAGAGCAGAGAAGACAGGCAGGGGTGGGGGGTGGGGAGTGGGCTTCTAGCCAGAAAGGGAACTGTCCCAAGGTGCCTCCTGCTGCTCCACTTTAGGATCCTCACTTAGATCCCTGGTGACACCCTGCAGCCCAGGCCCCAAGGAACACCCCTCCCTTCTGTATCCTAAGCAGAACATAAAAGTCCCTTCTGTCACTTCCCCTTCACACTGTGAGAAGGCTGGCATTTGTGGAAAGCCCAGAAAAAACTAAGAGGCCAACACAGAACAGGGTGGGGGGATGTTTCTGCTAGAAACAGAGAGGCATGCTTGGGGGAGGAATTACTAAGAATGTCCTAGCTTCTTACCCACAAATGCCAACCACAGACCCTCAGCCCATCTGAAAGCCTTTCCCCCCTCATCGCCTTTGAGCAGCCCCAGCCTTCCTCATAGCCATGTGCCCTCTCCTTTACAGGAGAGGGCTTTTGGCCCCATGCCAGAGGAGCTTTGGTGGCTGTGGCTAGCAGTGACAGGCAGGGGCAGTGCTGTTCGGTGGTTAAGATCAAAGGCTAGAACCAGCTTTCCTGCATTCAAATCCCTGCTCCACCACAGACAAGTTACCTTACTTCTCTGGACTCAGTTTCTGTATCACCGAGTGGAAGTAATAACTGTCCCTATACCTTTAACGCCTCAGGGCTGGAACTCTTGCTCAGGCTGAGAGGAAGGAAGGACTGGGTTCAGAAACGCCATGTGGGAATGGCTGGAGGGTGAACTGGGCTAGGCAGGGGAAACGGAGAGAGATTTGAAGCCAAGTTGGGCCTATGTTCTTACACCTGGCACTTCCAGGCCTTAGGTCTGGTCCTGCTGGGCTCTGGAAGGTGCCCAAGTCCAGCCCCCAGGCCTTGGTCCAGGTTGGCACGCCACCACCAGGCTGCTCACCAGGCCGGGAGCCTCCGCATTCCCAGTGGGCTGGGCTGCCACCTTGTGGCCACACTTGGAAAGTAACCTAAACCGGGCCCTGGCAGAGCAGCACTGAGGGGCTGACAAGGTAGGTAGTGGGGCTAGCAGGTGTCCCCTCCTTAGATCACACCTCCTCCCCCCAGTGGGCACAGGTGCAAACACAGAGATGTCACAATGGGAAGCTTATGAACTTGGCAGTAGGATCTGTAGCTTGAGCCATGACCCTCGTATTAACCTGGGCTGAGCCAGGGTGGGGCTCCTTCTTGCAGACTCCAGGGTAGGGGCTCCCAGATCTCATAGGCCATGGGAAGCCTCAAAAGGAGCTGGAGCGAAGAACACTCCTGGATGTGGGCAGATGTCTAGAGCAGAACTGCTCAGCGTCTACACTGCTGGCATTTGGACCAGATCATTCTTTGCTGGGGGTGCTGTGCTGAGCATTCCAGGAGCATTCTAGGAGATTTAGCAGGCCTCTGTCCACTAGATGTCATCAGAAGCTTCTTTCCCAGTTGTGATTATCCAACACTACAGATTCTGCCAAATGTCCCTTGAGGGTCTGCAATTTCCCCCAGCTGAGAGAATTGCTGATCTGGACAGACTGGGCAACAAACCCTATTTTTGCTGCCTTCCAGCTGGGTAAACTGCTCACTTCACCTCCCTGGGCTTCTGATTCTTCATTTGCATATATGAAATGCTACTTGGTGAGGATCACATGTGATAGTCCTTCACATCCTCTCCTCTCCTTTCTGTTTTCTCTCTTCCCTATGGATGCCCAGCCCCCTACCTCTGTGTGAGCCCTCAGTCCCTCTCTCCCTTGTAGACTCCTGCTCTTCCTCAGCCTTAGAGTGTCAGCATGGAAGGAGACAGAACACTCACCTCCTCGGGCTTGGCTTGGGGGAAGGCAGGGCCCCTGTGCCTCTTTCTGTGGGCTGTGGGGATGAGGCAAGGAGACAGAAGATGATGAGGCTGTGGTGCAGGTACATGAAGGTGGCTGGGGGCACATTTGTGTGTTCATTCCCAGCAGGACTTGGCAGGGGCCACCGATGCCCCCCAGCAGTGGCCAGAGACTCATGGCTGTCCCCAGGGACTTCCACCCCTGGTGGCTCACTGTGTGTGCCCTGAAGCACACTGGTGTGGGTCAGCCTGCAGGTGGACACAGTTGGCAGTATAAAGGGGTGGGTCTGGGTGGCATGGGACCAGAAGCCAGGACATTAGGGTGCTCACTTTTTAAAAAGAGAAAGTAAAAGGTGTTGGGGACAAAGTAAATATTTATTTAGGCCTAGAAATCAAGACGAAATATAAATGTTTAAAATCTGACAAATACCACATATATCCAGAAATCTAGAAAAACATCTTATTTTTACTAATTGCCTGACATCTATGTAATACTTTTAGATGTTATATTTATTTGAAAGAATTTAGAATGGCAAAGAACAGTTTCCATCTTATTTGACTGTTACAGAATGATATTAAGTTAATAAAACATTTATCTTGTATAAGTTGCATCAAAGGTGACTGAAAATGAAAAAATTATCACCCCTCATATATAACTACTTTTCTCTATGCATCAAAAGCCTACTTTATTATTTTGGTGCTTTTAGTTTTGTTTTTTGAGATGAGATCCCACAAAGTTGCCCAGGATGGCCTGGGATTAAGATCAACCTCAGCCTCCCAAGTGACTAGGATTACAGGAGTGTGCCACCATGCCCAGCTAAGGAATAGCTTTAAATTTATAGCTCCCTGGTTGGTTATTGCCAGTTAATGTTATTGCCTCCTGAAAATACACCAGGATAGGGATACTTAAAGATGCTTTCATTAAATGTGAGGGACCCAGAGTGAAAAAGAAAAAAAGATCTTGAATAAAAACAACAACAATAAATGGAGGGCTCATACTTCCTGGTTTCAAAACTAGGCACAAAGCTATGGTAATCAAAATGGTGTGGTAGCAGCGTAAGGATAGATAGACATAGATCAATACGGTAGAGTTGAGATTCCAGGAATAAACCCATACATTCATGGACAGTTAATTTTTGGCAAGGGTCCCAAGGTAATTTGATGGGAACAGCAGTCTTTTCAATGAGTGATGCTGGAACAACTGGGTATCCACATGCAAAGGGGCAAATTGGTGTCTCTTCTTCACATCACAGGAAAACATGAGCAGTGGGTCAAATTCCCAAGTAACAACTTAAACCATAAGACCAAAAACATGGGTAAGGTAGTGCTTTTTTGATATAGCATCAAAACTTGATATAGCAAGCAAAACAGAACAAGACAGAGAAGGGGAGGGAGGGAGAGGGGAGAGAGAGGAGAGGAGGAAGAGAAGGAGAAAGAGGAAGATGGACAAGAGGAAAAAGAAAAGGAAGACAAAAGGTAGGTAAATTAGAGGTCATTGAAGTAAAAGAAATGTGCTTCAAAGAAAGTGAAAAGTTAGTCCACACTTAAGAGAAAATGTAATGCTAATCATGTATTTGATAAGGGTTTAATATTTAGAATGTGAAAAAAATTCTCATAACTCAGCAATAAAAAGACAAATAACTCAACTTTAAATGGTTAAAGGATTTGTATTGCCATTTCTACAAAGAAGATATACAAAGATATACAAAAGGACATAAAAACATGTTCAATGTCAGTAATAAAGGAAATGCAACTCAAAGCCACTTTATACCTACCAGGATGTTTACAAGAAAGGAGACAATAGTACTGAGTGTTGTGGAAGGTATGGAGGAATTGGAACTCCCATGCATCATTGATGGCAGTGTAAAAGTGCAGTTGCTTTGGGAAGCTTCAGCAGCTCCTCAAAAATTTAAATATAAAGTCATGCCCTGCAATTTCAATTTTAGGTATATGCCCAAGAGAATGCAAAGTATACATTTATACAGAAGCCTGTGCATGGATGTTCATAGCAGCATTATTTATTATAGCTAAACATTGAAAAATCACCTAAATGTATACAAAGTATTATGGTTTGTGTCTAGATGTCTCCCCAAAAACCTTATGGTGTCATGGGGTGGGCTTCTAGAGTTTATGATTGACTCTCATGGTCCAACACTGGTATTATGGGTGTGAGTCCTATACCTGCCCTGGGGCGTGTAGCTTGCATACAACATGGGGGGGGGGAAGAGGCTGGCTTTACGCACCTCCCCTTTTGCTCTTGTTGCTTTTGCGTCTTTGGCTGCCATAGACTGCTGCTCCTGTGCCATGCCACCCTGCCTTGGAGCCAGCTAATTATGGACTGAAACCTCCACAAACTGTGAGCTAAATAAACCTTTAATTCCTTAATTTTTGGTGTTGGGTGTTTTGTTTCAGCAATGAGAGAAACGTAACCAAGGAATATTATTCAGCCATAAAAAGGAGTGAACTGTTGATACATGCTACAAGGATATATCTTATAAATATTACAGTAAGTGAAAGAAGAAAAGCCACATACTGTATGATTCTATTAATGTAAAATGCCCAAAATAGGCAAATCCATGGAGGTAGAACCTAGATTGATGGGTGCTAGGGGCTGGAGCAAATAAAAATAGTGGGGAGTCACTGCTAATACATGTGAGTTTCTTTTGGGTGATGAGAATGTTCTGGAATTAGATAATGGTGATAGTTGTACAACCTTGTGAATATGGTAAAACCACTGCAATACACACTTTAGGAGTGAGTTTTATGTCACATGTTATATCTTAATTAAAAATTTGGGGGAGGTGAAAAAAAAATTAGCCAACCAGGTGGTTCTAAATAACTTGCCTATGCTGAGAAAAATTTCCATTTATATTGTCTCAGAGCCCTTACCTGGGACCACACAAATTGAGCTACTTCATTTTTTTAATGCTTTAAGTGAATTACTAAAGAATTTTAGAACTGGGATATACACTTCTTTAGGTACTGGGGATTGAACCTAGGTCCTTCAGAGTAAGCTGTATTTCTAGCCACGCTCCCTTTTTTGAGACAAGATCTCCAAAAGTTGCTAAATTCTCTGCGCTGGGCTTGAACTTGCAGTCCTCTTACCTCAGCCTCCAGAGTACCTGGATTACAGCTATGTCCACAGTGCCTTTTAAAATCAGCGATTTATTTCACAGAGAGAAAGCTGAAGTCCAAGCCAAGGTCCAGAGCGGGTCAATGGCACAGTCCAGCCTCCATCCCAGCAATCACATAGCCACTGGTGCCTTCTGGACTCACTTACTCCTCCCCCTGTGGAAGTCCTACGTGGCTTCAAACCCACTGTTAAATATTACCCGAAAAAATGTTAACCCTACCAAAATGATCCTGCACAGTATAAAAACAAATATTACACAGCCTCAAATCTAATTTTTTAAAATAGCAGTGACTTGTGTGCAGGCGGTTTAAATGTTTTGCAGATGAGGAAAAAAAAACTGAGCTAGAACCAACTTGCTCATCATTATCACATCATCAAGTTCGTCTTGATGTTCCTCCTCCTCTGCTCATCTCTCTGCCTTCCTCTTGCTCCTTCTGCAGTCTTGCCTACCCCTTCCCAGCGCCCCAGGCTGCACATTCTTAGCCTCTTCATGTGACAGTGGTTTTATAACATCTTTTTCTCTGCAAAGAGTAGGAGAGATCATTCAGTCTTTCCTTCAACATGGTTGATCCAAACTTGTTTTGTACCATTGATCATTTCAGGAAGCTTCTTTCAGACTCATAACATGATTGGAAATGTCATGTGGGCTTTTAGGGTGGGTATCACATTTGGGGAAACCTCAGCCAAGTTTCTTTCCTCTGTAGGTTGTAAGAATTCAAGGCATTTTGAGTTTCTCATGTGGTGATAAATTTTAAATATTTTTAAATTGATTGATTACATTTAGAAATATGTTCATGGTGTTGAGGTCTGGTTATAATGACATGCTATAAATTTTAAGCCACCTTCGTTAATGTCAGTATTTATAGCATATCAGCAAAAACTTAAATATTTTCCAATATGTTTGCACAAGTCCTCTTCCTTATTGATGAGAACATCAAGCAATGTGAGAGTATTCTCTACAATTTTATTCAAAAAGTATCCCTTTCTTTTAATAAATTACCTTTAGGTATGATTGTCTTCTCCGTGTGAAAAAAATCAGTGATATTAGTATTCAAGACTATTGCTTCTATTTTATATTCAACTTATTTAAAATATATTCCACTCAAATGAAATATATTCCTATAGCTAGGATCTCAATATGCTCATAAATACCACCAAACACAAGGGGAAGTCAGAATAAAAAAATGGAATGATCATAAGTGGATTTCTTAAAGTAATTTAGTTGGTAAATTAGAAAAGAAACTAGAACACGTGGACATATTTCTAGGGCTCCCCTGAGGGCTTTGGAATAGGCTTGTGGGAGGCAGGGGACCTAATCTCTGTTGTCTTCATGGCATATCAGCGCGAGGTGCGTTCCAGGCACTTAGGTGCTATTGTATGAACACATACGTGTAAGACACACACATGTGCACTAAAGGCATGGCTCTGGTGCTTCTTGGACCAGCCAAGGTACAACTGGCCCCATGGAAAGGGATGTTTTGGCTGCACTGCAGATGGAGTTTGTCTCAGCTAGATGCTCTCTGAGGAGATTACGGGACAAAGGTGACCCGAATCCCATTCCCTGTGTTGTGATCTCATCTCCAGCTGCTCCCCCATCGCACTTTTCCTCACTTTCCCTTCGGAGGTCACAGGGCAACAGCCAAAAACATAATTTCTAGAAACCTTCAGCCCGGGTTCAAATCCTTCCTCATTACCCAAGCTGGCGCAAATAGATGTCAATTCTGGGGATTTTCTAGTTAGAGTTTAAGGGTGAGATCTGAGTAACCCCCAAGTTGCTGGAGAAACCGAATATGGATTAGGAGAAGGTAAAAGTCAGAAGAGAAAAGAAGGATATTGCAAGGAACAACAGAGGGGCTCCGATCCCAGCTCCCAAGCCCGCTGGTGCTGTGGTGCAAATAGCTCTACTTCCACGTGTGAGCTTCTCAGTGTCCTTCTGTGCACCCTGGGTCAGGCTAAAGCTACTTTAAATGAGGTTTCTGTCACTCTCAATTCAGAGTGCCCTGGCTAAGCACATTCCTACTCCTCCTTCTCTTCCTGAGGCCCCCATCTCTATGATGGCACTGCGTTAGTCAGCTCTCCATTGCTGGGACAAACCCCTCAACCTACACAACTTCAGGGAGGAAGCACGTATGTTGGCTCAAGGTTTCAGTGTATAATTGGCTCCAAGGTGGAAACGTCATAGCAGGAAGGCAAGCTGCTCAACACAACCCTCTGGGAAGCAGAGGGCAGGGCAACAGAGCCAGCGAGGAAGGGGCTAGGGTCCAGGTGCAGTCCCTGAATCTATATCTTCACAATACACTCAGCCATCCCCAGACGTGTGCTTTATTCATTTCCTAGGCCAGTTGCAAACCAATCAAGTGGACAGTCAAGATTAGCCATTATAGGCACCACCCAGAAGCAAATCAGAGCCTGAAGTCATCATGGCTCTCTTTCTCCTCACTTCCCTATGGCTTCCATAGTCAGGCTGCTGCGAACAGTTATGCAGGTTGTTCACTGCACAAGTGTATCTGGCTGAGACGGGTGGGGCCTGGGGTCCTGCCTGCTTCCTGGTTGCAGAACCACGAACCTAGGAATGGGACAGCTTGCCCAGTAGTGAAAGGGCACCCTTTTCTCATTGCCTGCTGACTCCCTGTATGCTGGGGCCCCCTTCATGTCTACATTTTTTTTTTCAATGCAGAAACTGCCTCCTCTGCTCTTCATTTGACCACCTTCTAATTCCCCATCTCCATCTCTCCCTGCACCTTTCTTTCCCTTACAACACTTCTCTACCTCAAGCTATGTTCTTCCTGCCCACTCTGCCCGCCCAACCCGACTGTTTCAAATTACAGGTTTATTCATAACCTTACTCTGCTTTGGTTTCTCTCCGCTCCCTGCTGCTGTCAGGATAAATCCCAAATGAGATCCACTGTGGCCCTGCCTCTGCTTTTCCCCTCGCCTCTGGTCCCACCTCTAAGACGTCTTTGTTTCTCCAAGGCACAGTTTTCTCTCTCACTATAGCACTTTACACTTGCTATGGCCTCAGTTTGGAGCACTCTGCTTGGCCCCTCTTTTTGGCCAAGTCCTATAAGACTCTTATTAAAGGTTATCTGCTTGTCTCCACCTCCAAAAGACTGGTTTTAGGCAACCTTCTCATCTGCTCTGACCATGCTCCTGTCCTCCAGCATAGTGCGGCCCTCATGCTGTGTAACCATGATGTGACCTTCCCAAATGTCTGGGTGGCTCATATGGGCAGGAACTGGGGGTATTGGGGAAACAGCCAGGGCATCATTAGTAATGGAACAGTCTGTGGGGCTCCTTGGGGACACTGAGGGGGGCAGAGGCTCTCCTCAGGATAGATAGCAGGTCCAGGGTGTGAGGTGACCGGGCTTCCTGGCATCCTACCACACCTGCATTGCCACTGGGTTGCCCGCCACTTGAACATGGACCTACAGGGTTTCAGGAAAAGGGTCTTCAGGATGAACGCAGGTGGTGCTGAGGTCCTGAGTATGTGAGTTGAAAGGAACTTTTGCAAGGCCATCCCATCCTCAGCCTGGAGACACAGGGAGGGCAGAGGTGTCTGTGGGCGGGTGATGTCCCTCCATGGGCACTGCGAGTGTGTTGTCTACTCTTGTTTCTCAAGACAAGCTTCAATGTCCTCCCCTTTAAGAAGCCCTTCTCAGTGCCTGGGCTAAACCAGAGGCCCCTGCTCTGCTCGAGTTTCTAGTCTGAAGGAAGCACGTGTGTCACCTGGCTTATAGGCCAGGTCGGGGGGTGGGAACACTTTTCAGGTGAACACCTGTTCCTCCTCATAGGTTCTGGGACCCTGACTTCCTAGGACATGGGACAGGCCCGGGATGCTCTAAATGTGGCTTGCAGACCGAGTGCAGCAGCCTGTCTGGCGTGCTGTTTCCTGATAGGCTTCACCGCTCACTGAAAGCCTGTGCAAACCACACTGTGCAAAGCTCCTCCCTTTAGGTTTCCATCTTTATGCTGCGAACACCTATCCCATCTTGTCTACCTGTGAGGACTGAGTGACACCTGGGCCATGACCTCCCGGTGATTCTCTGGACACACCTAGGGTCGCTCTGTGTGCGTGGAGGCACATGATGGTCTTGCATATGCTTTAGGCTCACCAGGGAGAGCTTTAGAAAAATACCAGTAAGTGGCCTGGGTATCTGGGCAGAGACATTAAATCTGAATCTCCAGGAGGAGGGGCAGGGCGCGGATATTGAAAAATTACGCAGATCAATCTAATGTGCATCTTTCCATGAGAATCACGGACTTGCGTGTGGAGATGGAAGTCAAGGTCGAGGAACTCCAATACATAGCAGCAAGCGGTCTCCCTGCAAACCGTCTGCTGTCGACAGAGGTCGCTACGAGGCAGCTGACCCAGCTCACTGCTTTTCCTCCAGCCTCCCACCCCCACCCCGGAAGCGGAGCCACCCACGTATAAATTACCGTTTTTATTTCCAACACCTGAGCGAGCGAGCGAGCGAGCGCCCGCGGCTCGCCCACCTGCCGTAAAAACATACAAAGTCCCTGTTGCACCACACACCATGCCTCAGAGATAAATACAGCCCTAGGGGCTCCTGCTCTGGCAAAGCAACTCTTATTTACAGGAATAGATTACAAAAAGTATTACAAAAAGTGGTCCTGAACCGCGGGGTGGGATGGGATGGGAGGGGGTACAGTTACACCTGTTCCACTTGGGACCGGTGCGCACCTCTCAGGCGGTGGGAAAGGTGGACATCGCGAGGGGTCTGGAAGTTAGGGGCTGAGCCCCTAAAAAATAACCTGGGCGTGGTGGTGAGGGTGTAGGTTTGCGAGGGTCTCAGTGCCCTTGCTGGAGGCATCAAGGAAAAGAAGGGCCTTGCAGGACAGCTGTGTCTCGCCGAGAAATCCCAGGCGGCCATCGCTTGAGTGTCAGTTTTCCTGCGTGGAAAATGGGCAGCGTCCTTGCGCGGGGGGCGGGGGGCGGGAACGCTTTTCAGGTGACCCGCCCCTCCTGCCCTGGGAGGGGCCGCTTTTAAAGCGCGATTGGGAGGAGTGACATTTAAGCTCAACTTTTGGGGCTCGAGGGACCCTAGGGCACCATCCTTCGGGAGGGCATCACGCCCCTTAAAGCACCTGGTAGATCGGGTTGGGGTTCGCGCCCGCAGGACACTGCGAGGTGGCGTCCGGGGAAGGGGTGGGAGCGCCCAGCTCGCCCTCGTTGGGAGCCGCCGCCTCTTGCTGGCTGGGAGGCGACTCTGGCGGCGCGTCGGCCTGCAGGAGCTCAGGCGCGGCAGGGCTCTCCGTGGAGATCCGCTCGACAATGCTGGACAGGCAGTCGAGGCTCGACACCACTGCCCCCTTCCCAGGCCTGGGTTCTGCACGGGGAGTGGAGAGTTCGTCAGCAGGGGGTGAGCTGTGGCAAGGTCCCCCCCTGGGCCCAATGCTTGGGGGCAGAGGAGAAACTGAGGACCTACCAGCCTCCGGGACCATCTAGCCAGCGAGAGCGCGGGGTGAAAAGGGAGGGAGCCGCACGCGAAGTGTTTCACTCGCTGCACCGTGATCCCGGATGCATGTGTGTGCAGGGCGGGGTGGGATAGTTATAGGCTCCCGGGGGGACACTCGAAGGAGGCCAGCACAGGGCGAAGCAGCCAGGAATACGCACCGCTGGGCGCCTCGCTGTAGTAGGCGCCGTCGTAGCAGTTCCGCCGCCGTGCGCTACTCGTGGGGCCGCTGTAGTCCATCTGCAAATGGCAAGAAGGTCCCCAATCAGGGCGGCAGGACCATTGGAGGCCCGAGCACCACTCTATGCAGCTGCTCCCCACCCCCGTGGTCCCAGCCACAACTCTGGGACCAGATCTGTCTGTGATGTGAGGTAGAAGCCAGCAAGAGCTGGCATCGGCGGCATGCAAGACCAAAGCCAGAGTGGACGATCACTGAGTGGCACAAATCTGCATTTTGGAAATAGGAATACGTGGAGAAAAATCATACCTTCGGGTCGGCATAATGTTATATATTAACGTCCCAGTCAGGCGGATCGCGTTCGCCCAAAGTTTTTGGCTCACCCAGTCACCGCTTCCCAGGGCACGGGAACACACTCCCAGGAAGGGCCCTCCCCACCCCAAGGGCCAGGTCCCAGCGCTAGGAAACGCTCAGATGTCCGGAGCGTGCCTTCGTCCCCGCACCCCACCTCGCCAGGGGCCCAGCCTTACCATGCCGTCGGAGCAGTTGGAGCGCGGGCTGGACGCGTCCGAGTCGCCGCTGTAGTGCTCGCCTCCGCGGCCTGGGGGCAGCGGCCCCGGCGCATAGAAGGCGGCGGCGCCAGGGGGCGCGGCGTCCTGGTCGCGCAGCAAAGCCTGCAGGCCCTCGATGTAGCGGATGGCGTTGCGCAGGATCTCCACCTTGGGCAGCCGCTGGTTCGGGTTGCTGGACGTGCAGCGCTTGAGCGTCTCGAAAGCCTCATTCACCTTGCTCAGGCGGCGGCGCTCGCGCATGGTGGCGGCCTTGCGGCGGTCTGCGTTGGTGGTCTTGCGCTTGCACGCCTTGCAGGCCCACAGGAGGCAGCGGCCCGCCTGGTGGTGCCCGCTGGGTGCGCGCACATGCTCGTCCTCGCGCGCGCCCGAGGCTGGGTGCACAGCTGCGGGGAAGTGCGAGTGCTCCTCGGGCTTCAGGAGCGCGCCCACGTGCACCAGGCGCGGGTCCAGGTCCTCAAAAAAGCGCAGGTCTGGAGAGTCGAAACACGGGTCGTCATAGAAGTCGTCGGCTGTGGCAAAGGAACAGAGAGAGTTGTCCGGGCCGGTCAAGTCTACATCTCGGAGCGGCGGCGACAGTAACTCCATGTCCCAGCGGGAATGGTGCGGTCCTGGTCTTGCCCAACCCAAGCGGCAGGAGTTGCCCTGAACTTTCTGCCACTCCGCTGCCCCAGCGGGGCGGTGGCAAAATGCCGGGGGTTTGAATGCACAGCCGACCGCCCCCCACCCGCCCAGTCCTGTCCAGCCGGATGTGCGGAGAGGAAAGTGGCCGCAGGGCGCCACGGCTTCCCCAGTCCCAGCTCCTCGCCAGGCGCCCAGGGCGAATTATCCGTAGTAGCCTAAAAGCCCAGGAGTTGGAGCAGGAGGCGGGGGGCGGGGGAGTCTGAGGCCAATAGGAACGCGAGGGGCGGGGCCGGGGGTCCCCAGGGTGGCCCGGGGGCCAAGGAGCTCCCCTCCTCCAAGCTCCGAGGCACTAGAGTACGCGCGCTCCGGCCCCTCCCTAGGCAGGAGCGAGACGGGACTGGCGGCCCAGCACTTGGCTAGAGCGCAAACCCTTTCCAAACCCTCCAGCACTCGACTCCTCCGTCCGCAGGGAGCGCTCTCTGTGCGCTCACCTCGGAGCTGACCTGGGACCACCTCCCTCGCCCCGATTTGTAAGAAAACCAGGAGGAGGACAGGGATAGAAAAAACAAAATCAGAGATTTGGAGGGAGACGCAACGAATAGGGCAGAGACGATGAGAGAACCCCAAATAAGCCGAGGGACAGCAGAGAGCTAGCCAGACGGGTAGAAGTGCCTCAGGACATAGTGACGCTCAACCAATCTCTGCCCTGGAGTCGCTCAGAGGTCCTGGGCCCAGCCCATCTTTCCTGAACGCTGAAAAACCAGTTTTGTGATCGGGAGTTGGGAACTGGCGCTAAAACCTCGTGCTATTCTGTCCAAATTCGGATCCTGCCAGGTCCAGCCTCGGAGAGAGCGAGGCAGACTCCCGCTAACCTTAACGACATGTTTTCCTTGCTGTCCGGTGCCAGAAACTGACGCTGGAGGCTGGGCTAAAACTCCCTTCGCCCAGGGCTTAGGCAGGCCAGGCCTTGCGCTGTGCAAGCCAAAGGAAGTGTCTTTTAGGAAGGTTGCAAAAGCCAAGACCTGGCCTGAGGATCTGCCCGCAGAGTGCAGTCTTTGTGTGATTTTGTAGAAGTCACATTTCCTTGTGGAACCCCAGTTTCCACTTTATAAATTCTGGGGTTGATAGCTGTCTCTTGGAGTAATTGTGGTGAGATGCCAAAGAGAGGGAGGGTGTGGAGGCCCTAGAGGGGGGGCAGGGCTATTGTGGCAGGGGCTGGCCTAGGTCCCTGCAGCAGGCATTCCTAGCAGGCTTGGCCTTTGTGGTGCTGAGCCCTGGCCGGACCCCTGGAGTCTCCGGGCTTGGCTCCTCTGGATACCGCAGCTGTACCTTTTCCCTGCAGGCTCGCTGGAGCCTGTAGTCCTCCAGCCTTGCTAGGTCTCCCCTCCTGGACTCCAGAAATTTAAGCAAGAGTGTTCGTTGTGCCTTTCCCACTAACTTCCAGAAGCCATCCTGGCTGGCTTCTCAGGACCCAGGGAATCTCTCTTACCATCTCCAGAAGGCTCTTTCGGAGCCTTCTTCACCCTCTGGCAGCGGGGGCAGCACTGAAGTTGCCCTTCACTCCACTGCATCACCTTTGTTTATTGATTTGGTGCAGCTACCTAGTACCCACTCTATGCTGGGGATGGGCTCTGCCTGCAGGGTCCTAGCAGTGGCGATGGGTGACAAAAAAATTAGCAAGGAAGTATACAAGGTCAGGAGGTCGTAAATTCTACAAAAACAAATAAAGGAAGACAAGCGGATGACAAAATGACAATTATTTTGCTATATGGAGCTAGGTATGTTTGAGCAGAGACGTGAATGTAGAGAGGCAGAAGCAGAAACCTGGCACCAGAATCTGGAAGGAGCATGTACAAAGGTCCTGGGGCAGGACCGTGTTTGTCAGGTTTAAAGCACAGAAGGAAGACTGATATGTCTGTGGGTCATAGTTGGCTTCAGCTTGTCTCTCCAGCTCTCATGTGGAGCTATGATCCCTGATGATGATTCCACTTAGCCTGACCTCTTTTTCTTTCTCTCAACACTCTGGCCAGGATCCCACCTCACAGTTTTGTACTTGCTGCTCTAAGCTTATGGTGCTGTCCTTTGTCAGCCCATGATTGGCTGCTTTTTATATATCAGGTCAGCTCAGATGTTGCCTCCTTGGGATGAACAGAGTGAGCCAGGGGAGAATGGTGGGAGATGGGTCACAGCAGGAGAGAAGGGATTGTTTTCTGCGCTAGAAAGCCATGGGAGGTTTGAGCAAGAGAAATAAATGTCACTGCCCAATTTATTTTAACAGGGACACACTGGTTACTGGAGGGCAAGGGCAGAAGCAAGGAGACCAATCAGAAGGCTATTGTGATAACCCAAGCAGGTGATGATGCCGCCTGGATTTGGGTGGCAGCAGTACAGCTGGTGAAAAGTGGTACAATTCCAGGTGGATTTCCAAGACTGGAGCCAGCAAAATGTATTCAGGATTGGATGTGGACCCGGGGACAGGAGAGAAGTTAAGGATGACTCCTGGATGAACAGAGTTGGGTAAGAGCTGGTTTACAGGTGGCAGATCCAGAGTCCAATTTGAGTGACATTTGAAATTCACGTTAAGCAATCAGGGGGAGGTACAGAACAAGCAAGAGAGTTCATGTGGCTGAGGTCCAGAGGGAAGGTGTGATGTTGGCTTGTTTGGCTTGAGAGATGCCTTAGAGAAGAGCGCACTTCTAGGTACATCTGGATGGGCCATCCAGACACGACCATGGGGGCTATGTCTGTTCCCTGACCCATTCTCTGGGGCTCTTCAGATCTGTGCTTCCTGCATGTCTCGAGCTGAGTAGACCTCCTCTGCCATGCCCTGCCACCGTGCTATTTCAGCCCACTGAAACTATGAGCCAGAGTAAACTCCTCCTTTAAGTTGCAGGTGTCAGGTATTTTTGTCCTAGCAAGAGGGAGCTGACTAACACAGGAGGTCTGGGCACGAGGAAGACCCCACCCTACCTCTAAGACATCTCTTAAGTCCCTCCATCCCCAGTGTCATTGTCCTGTACTAAGCTGCCACCCTGCTAGGCTGGATGACTCCCATAACTTGCCTGCTCACCTGTCGTCCACTCTGGCCCCTGTAATCCATTCACTACACGGCAGCCTGAGTAACCCTTTAAAAACATGTATTAGATCATACCGCTCCTCTGCTTTAAACTCCCACCTCCCTCTCATTGCCTTTAGAAGAAATCTCATCTCCTTACCCTGTCTGTAGGACCTGTAGGAACTGCCCTTGGCCCTTCCAACTCATCTAGAATTGTTGTCCCCTTCAGTGGTCCCATTCCAGCCAGCCTGACCTCCTTTCCCTTCTTTCAGCACTCTGGCCAGGATCCTGCCTCAGAGCCTTGTGCTTTCTGCTCTAAGCTCATAGCACTCTCTCCTGGGCTCTGCCCAAGCTGGGCTGGTTTTCATATATCAGGTCTCAGCTCAAATGTCTCTGACCATGCCCTCTCAGGCAACTACCTCCCTTACTCTAGGGCACCTCACTCTTTTCCTTGGTGACACTGACACTCTCTGATGATTTTCTCCGTCAGTTTGATCATTGGTTGACGTGGAATTAATCATGACAGTGAGAATGTTTAGTTCATCATGGCATTTCTAGAAACCACCACAGCAGTGGTTTCGTAGTAGCAACTTGATAAATATCAAATGAAGGAAGGTATGATCCAGACTCTTTAGATCTCTATGCATATACTAAACTTCATGAATCATGAGTGGTTTTTTTTCAAAACTCGCCAGTTACACACCTAATTAGATATCCATGCTCTTCCCACACCCATCTGCATGGGGGATGGTCCTTTATGTTGAGCAGTTCTACACGGCCTGTTGTAATGTTGTGACAATTATGGAGAAAAATCATATTTCTTACCAGTGTTTGACTTAAACCCACAATGAGGAACGTGAATACTTGTAACTGTTATAGTTCTGAATTACATCAAAAAAGTGTTTCCTCCTACTTGTTCAAGTTTCAGCAGACTACCTAGCATGTGTAAGGCCCTCAGTATTTCTTGAGTGAATAAATGAATGATTCAACTTAATTAAAGTGTATACTGAGATTTTCACTGAAGCTCTTCAAATCCCTTATATCTATGCAAATCTAGACTTTTCCCAAACCTGAGCAAGCAAAGAAAACACAGAAATAAATTGGATGCTGAGACTTAAGTGACTATAACTTTGCTTTTCATGTTTTCAGTCAATGAACATTTCCCTTGGCCTGTCAGCAGGCTGCCTTTACAATAAGTAAATGTTGTATGTTTGCAACTTACCAAATGCATTTATTATTTTATCACTTGTGGCTTATAAATCTAAACTGCTTTGACAGTTTTAAAGTTGACCTGTAGTATCTCCTTTTTCTGTAATTAGGAAGCGCTGTTTTGAAATGTGTGCACATTCCCGTGGTAAAATGTCACTGTTCTAATAGGTTTCCAAGTGGGGATTTTCTTTTGCTATGAGGCTTTGTCACTTGAAAAAAGGCTGTAACTCACTGAACTTGGTGACCTTTACAGACCTCTCCAGACCTGGGGTCCACTCCCACCTGAGATTCTCCTGCTTGTGCCATGGCTTTGGAGAGCAGTTTGTCAACACGGTCATCCCATCCAGTTATCCAGAGTGGGGAGAAGTGTGTCCCTGCTGGGACCTGATGTCCTTTCAGTCTTAGTGCTGGACTGGGGGCAGGGTGGGTAGAATTCAAGCATGGAAGCTGAAGGAGCCCAGAATGCGTCACTATGGCGTCTAGTCAAGGGCGCTCCTGCCCACAGGGGCTGGGCTTATTCTGGGGTAGGCCACGGGGACGGGCTGAAGGGATGTGGAGGGCTCCCAGAACCTCTCCCCTCAGTTCTGGCTCTGTATGTCTCTCCCTGGGCCTTGATTCTCCTGTTTCCACATGAGGGGCCCCTTTGGCAGCAGGTAAGAGGGAGGGCTGCTGGGTATCTCTTCTCCCTCTGCCTTTTCTAGTCCTCCCTACTCAGCCTCCTTGAGCGGCCTGCTCAGGGACTATAAATGGAGAGTTGGCCTCTGGGCAGGAATGTAGGCCTGGCTGGGCCCCCACAGAGCTGCTCCCTCAGGGAGTGGCCAGGCTGAGTTTCCTGGCTGCCTTTATATATATATATAGCCTCGGGATACCCGATCTAGCCTGCACCTGCACCAGGCTTCAGACACCCCTGCCCTGCCCAGGCAGGACCTGTGGCCTGTGCACTGGGGCTGGCCCAGGGTACATATTTGGGCAGGATGTAGTAGTGTCAAAGCGTCAGGGGGTGAAAAATGCATGGATCAGGTAAGGCAGGCCCACACTTTTCTTTGTTGTCCCAGAATCCACTGAGTGTCCCCTTATATCCCTTGCTGATTTGATGCTTGGGAAAGCCTGAAAGTGCTCACCACATAGGTAGAGTCTACCTTGTGGCCAGCTTAGGCTGGTCGGGTAGGATGCTGTGCAGCCAGGGTATAGACATGGTCCCAGAGTCAAGACCACGCTCCCAGAGAGTCTCCCCTGACACTCTTTGGGTACCTCCAGCCTCCCATGAGTACAGCAGGGCTTAGATCTGCAAGATGAGCTGGGAGTTGGATAGCAGGGGACCCACAAGGGGAAAGAGGACTGCAAGGCAGCAGTGAGGTGTACACTTCCCACCTAGTGTGCAGACTGTGGGCTTGTGCTGTGGCATGTTAGCTGTGTCCACTACCAGTTGTCTGCCCCATATTCTTTCATTTATGCAATGGATGTTTATTCAGGTGCAGAAAGTATAGCAGCAAACAGACAGACACTATCCTCTGCTCTCATGGAGCTGATATTCCGACAGAGTAAACAGACAATAAAAAATACACACAGTAACAAGTGAATTATGTTCACTTGTATGGTACGTGAGAAGGTGGTACATGCTGCAGACACTGAAAGCAGGGTGGGATGAATGGGGTTGGAGTGTCAGCGTGGGGCTGCTCGCAGGATTACATAGAATAATCAAGTTGACAAAGTGACATTTGAGCAAAGAGTTAAACGAGGTTTGAGAGCAAGCCATGGGACCTCTGGAGAATAATTTTCCCAACAGAGAGAATAAATAACAAATGACCACTTTCTATGGGGACTTTGTGGGTGATGAAGGTGTAGCTCCTATCCCCCCGGGAGCTTGTGGTGTTCATGGACTGACCAAGGTATGTGAGGGCGGCAAGAGAGAGTTTGAGGAGGGCTTGACATATGGTCTGTCACTCATGACAAAAGTATATCCTATAAACCAACCAAGAAGTTCTCCAAACATTAGAGCTCATGGGCTGGAGCTGGAACGTCAACCCACCATCCCAGTAAATTTGTTAAAAGCTTCCTCCAGTACTAACATAGCACTTGCATTCAACGGTTTTTCCTCAAGAGGGAATTCTCTAGGTATTACTTTTACATTGGTATAAAGTGACCTAGAAGTGAAATTTTACTTCTCACAATTCAGCCTGTGCAGTAAGGATGCGAAGCTACATGGGTAAGGAAAGGAGGGCACCCGATGTGCCTGAAATGAGCTTCATACTGTGGTGGGCAGGCCCCCAAATAAACTTCTCCTCCTTTAAGTTTCAGGTGTCAGGTATTTCCTCCAACAAGGAGGAAAGTGGTTAAAACACCATGTATATACCACAAGGCAGGTATACCCCACATACCACAAGAAACACTTCTAGGGGCAGGATTCCTGTCCCTGGATCCACTCAGACTGTCCCTCTATGTCCCCTGCTGACTAGTCCCTGGAAAAACCTACAAATGTCCACCATATAGATGTAGAGTCTACTTTGGGACCAGTCTGCATTGACTAGGTGGGACTGTGTGTAGCCAGTGTATATAGATGTAGTACCAGGATCAGGGACCATCACATCACATGCCATGGACACCCCACAATATGTTCCTTCAAAGCTTCATGCACTCATAGGCAGGACTTTTAGAAGGTGGGGACTAGTTGGAAGAGGTGGTTCACCAGGCACGTGATCTGGAAGGGTCTCTCTCTCTCTCTCTCTCTGGTTCCTCCTGTCTCTCTGTTTCCTGGCCATAGTGATGTGAGTAGCTTTTCTCCTCCCGGGCCATTCCACAGTGGTGTTGCCTTGCTTAAGGCTGTTGAACATGGACTGAAACTTCTAAAGTGTGAGCCAAAATAAACTTCTTCAAGCTGTTGTGTGTCAGATGTTTTATCTCAGCAATGAGGAAAGTGACTAGAACATATTTTGGTGCTGAGAGTGAGCTTTATTGCTATGATGCTACCGGACTATATGGTTCAGAAGTCTTTGTAACTGGTAAAAGGAAAAGTTTGAAAGGATTTGGAGATTCTGATTGGAGAAACAGCTTTAGAATGCTATAAGCTGAACTTGATGCAAAACTCTGGCCAGAATTCAGAAGACCAGAATACTGACAGAAATGGATATGTTAAAGACCAAGCTCTAGAGGTTTCAGTTGGAAACAAGGATTCCATTGGCAGTTGAACTAGAGACTATATATATAACAGTTTATCAGGAAATTTGTCTATATGTTGCTTGAGACTTTGAAGGAGATTGAGATTTTGGACAGCAGACTAATCTGGTGGAGGAAATTTCAAGGCAGCCCAATATTCAAGCTATGGTCTGGGTACTGCTTGCTACTTTTATTGAGATTTATGCTGAAATTCAGGCACAAAAGGCTCATTTGAAAATTTTGTATTTTTGGGCTGGGGATATAGCTCAGTGGCATAAGCACTTGCCTGGCAAGCACAAGGTCCTGAGTTCAATCCCCAGTACCGCAAAAAAAAAAAAAAAAAAAAAAAAAAAAAAAAAAAAAAAAAAAAAAAAAAAAAAAAAAAAAAAAAAAAAAAATTGCATTTTCCCCAGAAAGGAAGCCCCTGCAAAGTTTACCAGCTAAGAAAATCAGGCCTGCTAAAAATATGTGCATTAAAAAGAAGCCAAGTACTTTTCATTAGGAAAATAGAAAAGATGCCTTGAGGACACATGAGAAATCCACAAAACTTCACTCATTACACAGCTTAAGAGTGTAACGGTATAAAACTTTCATTGGAGAAGAGAGTCCCAAGGCACCCTACTCAAGAAAGGCCAACTAGGGAATTGGATTACTCAGATTTGTTTCACAGTGCTCAGCCATCCAGGCACTCAGAGGCCACTGCAGCCATGATTCAAGCTTTCTTGGCCATTGCTCAGTCTGGCAGCAGGTACTGGCATCATCCACATGGTGCTGGCTTTACAAGCATGCAGAATGCAAGAGTTGTAGGGTCAAAGAGGCTTCCACTCAAATTTCAGAAGAAGGCCTGAGAGGACAAGAAGTATGCCTTTCATAGGACAGTTTGTAAAGCTGTGAGAGTGAAGCTAAAAGTGCAGTGGAGATCCCAGGAAACCGGAGAAACCATGAATATGGAATGTCTATTGAGAAAGCTCATGAGCAGTAAGCAAAGTCACTACAAAAGGCAGGACATGGGAATTGTAATCAGGAGTGCTTTAGGTATAGGGTCACCCGAACTCTTTGGAGCCCACATCTCACACCACCTGCCTTGGGTACCAGACATGAAGCTATGGAATTTAATGTTTCCTCTGCTGGGTTTCTGTCTTGGTTTGATACCATTCATTTCTATCCCCTTATTCCTCTCTTTGGAATGGGAATGTTTACTCTGTCATCGTACGTCTGCAGTGTTTAACTTTCTTTTTGATTTTCACAGGGGCTCACAGCTGAGAGTTTTGAGTCTCAGAGAAGACTTTGGACGTGGACTTTTCAGCACTGCTGAAACTATTAAGGCTCGGAGACTCTTAGGGATGAGCTAGGTACATGTTGTATAAAGAGATGCATGTGAATCTTTGGGGGCCAGGGGTGGAATGTTATGGTCTAAATCTAGAGGGCCCCACAAAGGCTCATGTGCTCATAGGTGATTGAACCATGGGGACGCCATAGCTAAATGATATTAGGAGGTGGGGTCTGGTTAGAAGAGGAAGGTTACTGGGGCGTGACGTGGAAGGGTGTATCTCCTCCCGGCTCCCCGTTTCTCTCTCAGCCTTCTGACTACCACGACATGAGGTTTTCCTCTACCCAGGCCTTAATACCATGATGCGCCTGTGTTTAAGCCTGCCAAACATTGACCGAAATTCTAAAACATGACCCAAAATAAGCCTCCCCTTTAAGTTGTGTCAGGTAGTTTGTCCCAGCAACAGGAAAGTAACGAAAACATCATATATACCCCACACACCATGTACACTCCACACACCACATACACCCCACACACCATGTACACCCCACATGCTAGGTACACACCACCTGTCATACACACTTCACTTGATGTTGTGTGTGCACCTCAGAATACCTCTCACCTCCCAGTTCTTCCCCAGGGACTTGGAAGCCAGGTGAAGAGAAACCTCAGGAGCTGAGACTATTTGCCAGGGCAGGCATGCTACAGCCACTTGAGAACAAAACCCACCATGTTTGGATGTTGGAAAGGTCAGGGGCTTGTTCACACCTCTCCTCCAGGTCTGCTGTTCCTATAACTAGAGTCTTCTTTCTGCCTCAGAGGTGAGCCATGGTTCTCAGTGGCCCAGGTTCCAAGATCCAAAATACAGATTCAATGCAGCTTATTAAACCAAATAATGGGCCACAAACAACTGGACAATAGCTTAATAATTAGAAGTAGCAAAGGAGGCAGGGCTCATGAGGGTGTTAATTATTTCTTGTAGACTCTTGAAATGAGGGGCTCTGCATGGAAGGAGCGCTCGCTGCCTCTACTAAATAAAGCACTAAAAGAATACAATTCAACTTGCAGCCTGAGTCAGACAAAAGAAATAACATTGCCAGTGTATGGGGATTGCCTGCAGAGCACACTGTCCCCAAGCTAAGCTGCCTTGGCAGTGGGCAGAAGATGGGTGGGACCTTCTCAGAGTTGCCCTCGACTTATGCATGACAAGGATCTAAGAGAAGCGGAGCATGTCCCTGCCTCCTGCCTCTGATGCCGCACATGAAGCTGAGCCCAGGGCCCAGCTCAGGCCAGGACAGAGTGCACAGGTACAGTTGTCTCACCTACACCCATCCAGGTACCTGTGTGCTGTGTCAGCATGCAGACCTCATAGACTGTAGACCCCTCACACAGTGCATATACCTCTAACGTAGCATGTGCATCCCACACTCCCTGCACACGGGATGGTTGTGTGATGCACACCTCATGTTCCCTGTATACCTCACACACAATATACCTCACACTCTGGTACTTCTATTGTGTAAATGGGCACCTCACCCTCTGTGTACACTCCACACACATTGTGTGCCCTGTGCCATGTACATCTCTCATACTCAACGCACATCTCGCATAGTGCGTGCACCATTTATATTAGGGTCATGTTACATCCACATGCAGCTACCTCACACACTCTGTATGGCTCACACAGGTCACATGTCACACACTTCTTATCCGCGCATACCTCCTGTAGGGGTTTCCTCCCATGTTGTGTGCACCTCACCCACAGAATATGCCTCACACACCATGGACACACCACAACATGTGTCCCACCTGCTTATAGCCTATGAAGTACATTGACACCTTGGTCCACTGTGATGCCCGCCCCCCCATCCACAAAAAGGACACTAAGGGACCTATTGCCAGTGGTGCCTGTTTCTGCAGTGTCCAGCTTGAAGTTGGAAATGAGAGGAATCCTTTGGCTGGTCCTCCATCTCAGGGCTCAGGGGAGCTGGAGATGAGGCTGGCACATGTGGCAAGGTCAAGGGGCAGCTGTGGGCCGGGGTAGGGGCTCAGCTCCCCAACTCTCGTGCTGCCTCCTTTTGGCCTAATCGACCCACCTGCCAGCCTGGGGGCTCCGAGGGGCTGGGATTAAGGCACACACAGCCGCTGGGCTCTAGGGACAGACACCAGCTGCTGCCCCAGCAGCTGCCCAGCCACACGCCTCTGAGGGGAGGTAGGGCCGGTTCTCTCCCTGAAACCTGCCTACTCCTGGCCAGTGGTGCCCAGAACCAATGCTTCCTGGCAGAAGGAGGGGGCTGAGGGCTTCATGGTGATCCTCTGGCTGCTGGGATGCCTGTCACCTGCCTCCACCCTGCATCCTGCCACCTCCAGAAAGCTTTATTGAATTGCTGCTTCCACAGGTACCCCAACTGGTCTGACCTCCCCCGTCCATCAAATGTCCCTAAAAACCTGCCCTGTTTCTAGGCTCCAAGCTAGGCATTTCAGATCTAAGGCTAATCTGGACAGGCCCCTGACCTCAGAGAGCCATCTGAGGAAGAGGAAGAGGAAGAGAGAGAGAGAGAGAGAGAGAGAGAGAGAGAGAGAGAGAGAGAAGGAGAGAGACTGAATCATCAAAGTACCATGAGAGAGTGCCTGGGGGGGCCGATGCAAGAGGACTTGCCCAAGCAGAAGATACTGGTGTCCTTTCTCTTGGGTGTTGAAGCATGAGTAGGAGTGCCAAAGGCGAGAGCTGGAGGAAAAGCACCCCAGGCTTAGAGCACAGCATGAGCACAGATCAGTAGACATGACAGTGTGCCCTGAGGTGTTCCCCCCCACGGGTAACACTGTGTCTATGGTCTCTTTGATCTTTAGGACCTGATGCCCAGACTTCTAAAGGGGTAAACAAGCTCTGGAACAAAGTCTGCAGTGTTCCAGGTAAGACAGCAGTGGGGCTAGGGCTTGAGGGGCTATGTGGCGGCATGGAAGGGGTAGGACAGAAACCTCAGGCAGTGAGGACACCCTGGACCAGAGCCTAAAGGCTGGGTTTTCATCTGGCTGTGCCCTACCCCACTCTACGCCCCCTATTCCTTCCATGGGCCCACTTTCCCCACAGGTAGGATGGAGACACTGGACTCTGGCTCCCCTCACCCAGGCCTGCAGTCCTGCCATAGGCCCTTTTCTTCCAAGGTTCTCAGCCTCCCTCCTTGTCTGCACAAGAGGACACGTGTCCATGCAGGCCAGCGCAGGGCCATGTACGCGCAGGCGTCAGTACCAGTGCGGGTGAGATCAGAAGCCTGCTTTCCAGTAGCTGGGGGACCACGAAGGTCGTAATGTTTTCCTTCTCCTGCAGCTGCATCGGGCCTAGTGAGCTTGAAGGTGGTGCTGATCTTGTCTACAAGGAGACTGGGTCACCAGTGATAGGGCTGTGATCCCCAAAATTCTCCACTGGACTTAGGCGTTTGATAACCCGGCTTCAAATGCTGACTCTGTATGTGACTCACCTTGGCTAAGTCACTTCCCCTCTCTGAATCTCACTTTCCCCAGCTGTGAAATGGGGCTTGCTCCAGCCCTGACTTCATAGGATTATAAGGGCTCGACAGCGTTGTGGGGCGCACAGTCGGGGCGTGGGAGTGATTCTTGCTTGCCCACTCTTCCTGGGGGAGAAACTATGGGAAGTGGAGGGTGTCAGGAAGCTGGCCCGGTTGACTGGACTTTGGACCTGTTTGTTGGGGGCCATGTGGGGCGACCACGAGACTCATGTTCTCCACACGGGTGACACTGTATTGTGAATGCTGTCTGCAGCAGTAGGCGTCACTGCTTTGCTGTGCACACGGGCAGCCTGCCAGCCGCCCCTAAACAAAGCCTGGCCCCGGGAGCAGAGCAGCGACGACAGATGCAGAGGGGCTGGTGTGGCAGGGTGGGGGTGGGGGTGGGGTGCCCAAGGGAGCAGCTCTCTGCCGTGGCATCACATGGAGGGCCAAGGCCAGCACAGCATCTCAGCAGTCACTGTCCTTGCCTGTATCTGGATGCCTGGGAGCGGCATCCAGTGGTATCCTTGCCCAGGGATCATATGTGCTGGAGACAGAGGCTCAGGGTGGGGTGGAAACACTCTTTCCTGCCTCTACATCAACGCCAGGAGCCCAGACCCTGACACGAGGAATGAACTTAACTCTGAATGGATAAAGATGAACTTTGCCTTCCTCGTGCCCTTGAAGCAGGGACTCTCTTATAGGGGTGGACACAGGCAGACAGGGTCACCAGGGGCTAGTGCTGATGTGGTTTCTCTTCCAAAAGGAGGTGGCCCCTCTGCCATGACCTGTCAGACTCAGAGGTCTCGGGTCTCACTGGTCCTTCTTACCTGTCATGGGATGGGAGCTTGGAGTGAGTTTGTCCCAGGGAGGGTGGGGAGGTAGAGAGAACACAGGGAAAAAGCAGTGTCCAGTCTTGGGGTCTGGTCAGGCACAATCCACTGCTGTCCTCTCAGGACCTCCCCTGCCTCTTCTTCCCCTCTGGCCTAGCCTCCTTTCCACTCTGTTATGAATAACTCCAAACACAGGCAGAAATACATGCAGTAAACCATGAAGTCCAGCTCTACCAACCATTAGCCCACATCCAACCTGACCCATGAAGGTCCCAGTGCTTTCCCCTTTTGAATTATTCTGAAGCAGATTTCAGACATCTCGTCACTTCATTTGTCTATGCCTGATTATGCACTGCTAACACATATGGACATTTTTGATATAAGTATAAAGTCACTAGAATGCTAAATATTGATGGTCATTTTTTATATAATCAAATACACAGCCAGTAATAAGTTCCAATTTTCTCATAAATTTTACTTGTTGGCTTACATTGGTATCCTAAGAGTCTATGCATTGTGATTGGTTCATCTGTCTGTGAAGCGTTTTTTAATCTAAAAATTCCTGCTCCCTGTGCTTTTTTGTTTTGTTTTAATTTTTTTTTATTTTAAAGACAAAAGAGTGGAGACACATGAACCAGAACAAGCCACAAACAATATCAAAAATACAAAACCATACAGAACATAGTAGGGAATTAGCACTGGATGGATGCTGTACTACATAATGTCACCTTCACATTAGTTATCACACAAACATTAAAGGAAATACCAAACTATAGAGAAGACAGTAGGGAATTAGCACTGGATGCTGTATAATATAAAGTTATCTTCACTTCTGTTAATACAAAAACGACTGAGGAAATACAGAATTATAGAGAACATAGAAGGGAATTAGCTCTGGATGCTGTCCTACATATGTTACCTTCACATATTACTCAGTTACACAGATGATGTCTCATTTCATCACTCAGTTTTCTCCTCCCTCATCTCCGTTGCCCTACCACCCAATCAGTCATCTTCCCTGTGATAATAACTATATTCCTGGGTTTATCTATACCCCTGGACTCCCGCCTTGGGAAGAGATATAGCTACCTCAGACCATACTATATCTCACATGGGTGTATACAAACTGCCATGGTCAGAGGTGGAAAAGCACCCATGCTCACAGCGGACCACCCCGCTCCACCCTGTCGCTGTGCTATGGGTGGCGGTGGGTCCAGTACATGGGGCGCCCTCAGCGGGGCCCACAGCGGAGCAGCCGCAAGGCCCACAGCGGAGCAGCCGCAGGGCCTTCAGCAGAGCAGCCGCAGGGCCCACAACGGAGCAGCCGCAGGGCCCTCAGCGGAGCAGCCACGGGGCCCACAGTGGAGCCACCACGGGGCACACAGCAGAACAGCCGTAGGGCACACACCCCCATCGGGGTGCCCTCGGTGACCCGTTTGGCTCTGTCCCATTGCCTCGATGCCAGAGGCCCTTTCTTCTCCTCCTCCCTCCTCCCGATCTCCAGTATTACCGCTCCCCACCCCTTACAGCTGGGCACTGGACAGACCCACGATGCTTGTTATGAGGGCCTGAAATCTCCCCGGGGCCTGTTCTTACTGTGTTAGGCCAGGGCATGAACTGAGTTTAAAGATTAGTTCTAGAATAGAGTTGGAGGACCTTCTCGGGTCCGCGGTATAGAGCATGCTGCTGCCTTTCAGACTCGCAATGTGCTGCCCTTCATCTAATATATCGCTATGGGTTCATGCAAGGTTCATCTGTGCAAGCTGCAAGGAGACCCCTTTGGTGCTCACATCAATAGTTTGGGGTGAGTCCTGAAGACCGTCAATTCGTCCCATTGTTGCCAGGAACAGGCAGTGCTTGCTCAAGCTGCCAAGACTCAAGTTGCTCCCAGGGAGAGTTCAGGGTGGGAGCTGAGCCCCGGCAACCCAGCTCATGCTTCCTGCCTGATGTTGGAGTGAGAAGGGCGTGGAGCCACGCAACCCACCTCCATCTGCATCTCCCTCCCATTGTGGTGCTGGAGTCCTCGTCCACTCCTCGGCCAGGTCCCTGGGAGCCGCCATGGCTCGCCGCCAAGGTTCTCCGCTGCTCTCCGCTGGTAGCCGCTCACCCAGTGGAGAGGCAGGAAGTCACCACCTTGAGGCAGGCACAGAACTGGCGTGGTGGGCTGTGTACTAGTTGCATTGATTCTCTCCAGGCACTGATTAGGAAGGTTGCCACAGGGTGGGGACTCTGCCCCAGTGGCTGTCGCAAGCTCTCATTCTCATACCAGGTTCGACAACTGCTCCCGACCGCCATTGCCTCCTTTCCTGGCTGTGCCCTCCTCTCTCCAGCCCTGGACCAGCTCTCGGAACTCCGCTCTCCCCTGGCCGAGTCGGGAGGCTTCCATGAGCGTGGGCCTCTGAAGCTGAAGCTGTGAATGCTGGAACAAGGGTGCAGACCATGGGTGTACTTGGAGCAGTGACTTCCTCCTTCTCCTCTCCCTCCTACTGTGCCATGGCGGATCTCTGATCCTTTCCTCCAGCAGAGGTTTTACTCAGTCTTTCTGAGGGCTTCAATTCCCATTTCAGATCCTTCCTGAGTTCAGGATACCCACCTCTTTCCCTTCTGTCCTTTGTCTGAGTGGCATTCCTCCGGAAGGTTTTCTCTGTTGCCTACCCGGTCGCCATCTTGAAGTTCTCTTGTAAAATTTATTTAGTTATTTGTTACTTTCTAATGAATTGACCATTACATTTCTAAAGTTCTGAAATGGCCAATAGACCTTAGAAAGATACCACTTTAGGCTCCTGCTTGAAACCAACAGCTACAGAAAACTGCTGGCCTTGATTCAGGGCCATTCTCTGTGCTTTTTTACATTTGCAGTTTATTTGCTCTTTAGGCCATCTGTCCTGCGTTTTCTCATAGGCATTTTCAGATTGCACCCCTATGTGTGGCTTAACATGGCCACCTGTCTTCGGTGTTTTCTGTATATTGGTATTTGGGTAGAGGCTTGGCCAGACTCATATCTGGTTTGTTTGAGCTAGACTCCTCCATAGGCAGCATTGCACTCTTCACTTGGAGGCATGTAATGGCTGGGTGTCTTTAACCCGGAATCCTTTCAAAAATGTTTATATTCATTCATTCACTTGCTCATTCATTCATTCACTTAATGGCACTATGGGTGGAACTCAGAGCCTCTCACATGTGTTAGGCAAGTGCTCTACCACTGACCTAGACCCTCAGATCTTTTTATTTTCATTTGAAACAAGGTCTCATTAAGTTGCCCAGTAGTCTTGAGCTTGTGATCTTTCTGCTTCAGCCTCCCAAGTAGCTGGCATTACAGAAGTGTGCCACCAAGCACCGTCCCAAGTTTCTTACAGGGTTGTCCTTGCTGGCTCCTCCTTTCAGCTCTTGCTTTCTCAGTAACTTCCCAAAGACAGACTTCTGCTGACACCTCTTTATCTAAACAGCCCTCAATAGCCTTAATAGCCAAAGGGACATTTTTCCCTCCTTGATTTTCAGGATGCATTTTAAAGTCATTTTTTACTTTGTCCTCTTTCTCATCGTGATCTGCTCCTTGGTTTCCAAAACAGCACCTTCTCTTACTCTGTGGCAGCCACAGCCTATTCTCTGCACTACTTCCCAATCTCTTTGTGACTTCTTTCTCCCTTAGATGCTCAAGTCTCCACTGTTCTTTGCCCACCTGCCATGAGTCACTATTCCTTCTGCTAACTGTACATGGATGGATTTACCCACTTCCAAGTCCCCAGCCAACACTTGTCTCACCAACTACTTGAGAGGCATACATTCGACAGTCTACTTTGACATTCCCACTTGGATGTCTCCCAAGTCTCTCATATTCATCAAGCCCCTATGCCAGCCATGGTGGTACACACCTGTAATCTTAGTAATCTGGGAGGCTGAGCCAGGAGGATTGCTAGATCAAGCCCAGCCTGGACAACTTCATGACTTAGTGAGATCTTGCCCCAAAGTAAAAAATTTTCAAAAGGGCTGGGGATGTAGTTCATTGCAAAGGCCTATGGTGTGCAATTCTTTGTATGACCAAATCCAACCAACCAACCAAACAAACAAACAAATTCATCAAGTCCAGAAATGTGCTCATTATCTTCCCTGGGAATCTAGCCAGTCCCAGGAAACCTTTACTTCTCCTTCAGCGTGTCATTATTCTACTCTGTTACCCAATGTAGGCAGCGGGATGTCATCTCTCACCTCTCTCCCCATTGCATTCTCACTTAATTAGCCACTAAATTGTACTGGTTTCAGCTCTTACATATTCCTTAAGGCTATCTCCTCTCTCCTGTTTGCTTCTGTGAAGGACACCCTGAGACTTTATCTCTGTTCTTTATTACTGTAACAACCCCATCTCAGGTGACTCTGCCTTGAGTCTTGGGGCCCTTAGATTTGTCCCAGCACTACCCCTGGACTGATGGCTCTGAAACAGAACTAGAAGTGCCTGCCTGCATAACACTCCCCCACCTCCAGGATAAAGTCCAAGTGTAAAAAGATATAAAAGATAAGTCAGCCAGGGGCATCACACTTGTTGTGACTAAAAACCCAGCGAGGAATGGGTTATTAAGTAGAGATATAAGTAGAGATCTACTTATTCTCTGGCCACATGGCTTAATGTCCCCTGGGAATAGCATGGGTTCCCCTTGTGGGATGAATCATGTGGCCAGAAGTTTGCTCTTGTCGTTTCCTTCTTCCAGGAATGCCCCTCTTCTTTTCATGGCCTGTCTGTTACATGTCCTTGAAGACCCAGCGCAGGGTGCTTCATTGAAATTTACCTAACACTGGCCCTCAACCTCCAGCCTACAGACCAATTCAGTACCTTCTTCCCCAAGCCTCAGTGTCCTCATGTGTAAGTAGTTATTATATGAAAGAAATATATTAATACGAATGAAGAATGTGAAAGAGCAATCCTACTGGGTGGCTGAATAACATTGTTATGACTTCTAGCACAACTTTACATATTAGGCTGACACTAAGACATGGGTATAATCTGTGTGGGGTTGCCCTTAAGTACCACACAGGGATAACAGTACCCCCCTCCAAGGGCTGCTACAAGGCCAAGATGAGCTTAAGGCAGTGCCTCCTCCACAATGAAAACTTCCAAGTGATTAATTCCTCCCCAACCCTCAGGACTCTTTGGACATTTGGGGGACTTTTCAGATATTGAGACCGACAGTGAGAATTCCTGGGGCTATAGTAGAAAGGGTCAGCATATGATGGATGCTATGCTCAGTGGAGCTGCCAGTGGGACCTTCCATCAGATCTGCTACAGCTCTTTCTTGAGTTTGGTTTTTAGTCACAACAAGTGTGATGCCCCTGGCTGACTTATCTTTTATGGAGTTGTATTTGTAAGAATAGATTCCCTATCAAGTGAGCAGAATCACTGACAGCCTTTCAAACCATTAGCTTCTCATTGTGGTTTTTATTTAAAATGCCTCATGTGCTCATAGATGGGGCTTTTGGGAGGTGACTGGATGTGAGACTGAATTAGGGGCATGTGGTGCTGGATTAGTGCACTGATGTACTTTTAGCCGGGTGTGCTGTTGGGAGGTGAAGCCTGGTGGGCAGAGGTGCATGGCTGGAATAGCACATATTTCTCCTCCTCCCTTGAGCGCCACTGCTTCTCTCTGCCACATCGTAAACTCTTTCTCCTCTGCCATGACCCTTGGAGACAGTCATCTATAGGATGGAACCTCTACAAACTGCTAGCTGAAACAAACCTTTCCTGCTTTAACTTGTGGGTGTTGGGTATTTTGGTTCAGCAATGAGAAAGTAACTAAGACACTTCTCTCTACAGACACAAATGAAAATGGATTGTCCTGTCTTTGGAGCAATAATCATGATGACAGTGATAGTAATATTAATGATTCCTGCTGAACAAGCAGGTGACACAGAATCTCATCAGATTCTCATATTAACACATCAAGTACTATTACTAGCCTAGTTTACCAATGAGGAAGCTCAGTTCGGAGAAGCTGTTCAGCTAGCAAATAGCAGAGTTGCAACTTGAACCCAAACCTCTCCAACTCCAAGGTCAAAACTCACCTTCATTTGTTCTCCCTTGAAGGTCCTGTTTTTCCTACTGATCTGCACTTGGAGGCCACTTGATATGTGTGTTACGTTTTGCTAGCTCACTTCTACCATTCTCCACGTGCTTCACGTCACACCCTGACAAGGAATGGCAGGTGGATAGTGACAGGGTTATGGTTGAAGGGCTTTTTTCCAGCTCTGCACAGGTAAGGCAGGGACCCTAACTTCAGGGCCAGCCCCACCCATTCCCAAAGTGACACTTAAAATGGCACCCTTCCCTTGAAGGACAGGGCCTCTGGTCATTCCTGGGGACAGCCCCAAGGTTTGCTCAAGCCAAGGTCCTGGAGTGGTTCTTCTCCCAGGGCCCTGACCTCTTGTGGCTCATGTCTATGGGTCAGTGAGAAGGAAAGCTCCAGGAAGACAAGGTCCCTCAACCTTAGGCCTGGGTTGGGGAAACGTGAGAAGGTTCCTAGAACAGCTGACTCTGGGCGCCACATTTTGGAGGCGGCTGCCCCCTCCCCCACACTGGCTGTGCTGTGAGTCACGGGTTTTAAGCTGAGCACTCTGGGAGATTAACCAGCTTTGTGACCAGCTGCTGGAGGAGGATACTTGGCCGAAAGAAGCAGGATAAGGTTACCCTCTCAGAAGTTTATAGGAAGGCCCATAAATGCCCCCAACTGCTATGGGGCCCATACTCTGGGGCTCCTGGGTGTTCCCCCCATCGAGACTCTCAGTGTCCCTACTTGTCCTCCCTACTTCTCACTCACCTAGCAGCTTCTGCTAACCTGGCACTCATGCGCCCTGGGCCCTGTGGTTCCAAGAGGGGTCTTGGGCAGCAGCCCTTCCTTCCCTGGAGAACACACATTGGGAACAGAACATGCTGGGGTTGGTGGGAAGGGCTTGGCTCCTGCTTGGCTCAGGCTTAGGGCAGAGGCTTATGGGAAATGCCTGCTGCAGGATAAGGGGGGCTACTGGCTTTTAGGCTGTCACAGACAGGGAAGGACCCCACCCCAAGGCCCCACAGTGCCTCCTGTCAAGGGGTGAAGACAAACTGAGCCCTGGGATAGGGAATCATGAGACCTGGGTTCTGGCCTTGCTCTGGCCCTGACCCTCTGGCCTTGATGTCTTCTGTTGAAAGATTTGTATGTTCCAATCATTTTCAAACTGTGCTCTGTGCAGCTCCCCCCACAGACACGTAGGCTTAGAATGTCAGGCGTGGCGGGTCCTCCAGCTGTCATACACAACCCCATTTCTCTGATTTGCATTCATCAAAATAGCCTCCCTTTCCCACAAAGCGCTACTCACTCAACGGCTCTTTATTGAATGCCTACTGTGTGGCAGACTGTTGTAGCTGATAGAAAACCCTTGTGTACTTTATAAGAACTAAGAGTTATGCATATGAACTTACAATATGACTTATGGCAACAAGCTGGCCCTTTCATCTGCTGTGTGTATCGGGGCTTCCCCTGAGAACTTACCTGAGGACCAGCTTCTGCTCCTAAAGAGGTCTGGCCGCGGATGATCTCCTGGGTGCCTCCCTGTCCACCTGACTTCATTCCAAAGCCCTGAGTGTTCAGTCCCTTTGCGTGTGTGGTGGCCTAAGAAGAGTGGGGAGGAGGGATGTTTGGCCCCAGGGCACCCCTTGGTGTGAGGGTTTCTCCTCACTGTCTGAGAGGCCCCTGTACCAGGTCTGAAGATAGATACACAGGCAGGAGGATGGTGCTGGGTGCTGGTGCTGAGTCTTTAAACCCAAAGATGGGCTCTTCAGGAGAGGCTGGTCTGGTTGTGCCCTCAACAGTCCCATGGCATATGCCATCCTCTGCCCCATGTCAGGCAGTTTATATACAGCACCTTAATCTTGATCATTGAGTGTCGTAAGCCATACTTTACAGACAAGGAAATGGAAGACCTCTGATAAGTGCTTTTGAGGCAGCAGAGGGTGGGACACGGCCCATTCTAGTCCAGTGGGAGATAAAATTAGGACAGAAATGTTTCCTGAATTAACTCAATCTGCTGAACACCACCATACTATTATCACACCCATCTTATAGATGGGGAAACTGAGAGAGAAAGATGAGCATCTCAAAGTCATAGAACAAGAAAGGTAGGTTTAAGACTTAAACACCAGCACCAGGGCCACTGAGCACATGAATGCCACCACCAGGCTGTGCCACCTGACAGCCAAGGCGGTACCATTCTGTGAGCTCTCCTTGATGCCTGGACTGGGACAGTCCTTGTCATGCCACAGGTTCATCTCTTCTGTGAAACACAGATACATAACTGTCACACCCAGGGTACAGACACCAGTACCTGGGCTCAGCCTTGCAGGACACAAGAAGGATCAGGGTGTGAATGCTGGCTTTGCCACTGATCAGGCAGAAGACCTCTCCAAAGGCCTATAGCACCCTTCAGGATTGGTCAGGATTAAACAGATGATGCATATATGGCATCAAAAACTGTGCAAAGAAGGCAGGCAACAAGCACCCAGAAAGTGGTAGCTGTTGTTATTAACAAAACTAGGGAGTGGGTGGGGAGAAGGTGGAAGAGGAGGATTCTGGACTTTTTCTCCTTAGGAATCTTGTTCTTTGCCAGAGACGGGCCTGCTGTGCCCAGTCTGTCCAGGCACCTGCTGTGGGTCCTGGCATCCCCAGGCAGGGCCAGGGAAGGGCCAGGGAGAAGCCAGGAGGGCGGGTAAGGACAGCCGGCCGGGCTCTTTACTGATGGGGAGCCTGGTGTGGGGGCAGGGTAGCTCCTGGCAGTGGGTGTCTGCTTGGAAGGGGCAAGGGCTGTGTGGAGTGAGTGGAGGAAGGGCCAGCTACAGCCCCTCCCCCTTAGAAGTAAAAGCCCCTGGCAAGACTTCCAGGAGATACATATAACATCAGAAATGCCCAAGGTAGGTGTGAGCCAAGCTTCTGCAAGGAGGAGGCAGATGGGTAGGGTAGGTTGCCACAGGGAAGGCTTCCCAGGGACCGTGGGTCCTGAGCCTAGGAACATGGAGTGGGCTCTTTCCACGCAGAGGGGACAGCAGATACAAAGGCTTGGAGGCTGGTCCACAGCAATGGGGAAGATCTAACACTCCTCACATTGACTTTCGTGCAGTGCAACTATTTTGGTGATCAAGGGTGTGGTAAAGCATCCTGGGGTCCCCAAGCTGGCCTGGGTATCATGTAGGCATCAGGGGCAGGTCTGAGTTTAGGGAAGGGGGAACCAGGGGCCAGCAATCCCCTCCTGTGATCTCTGTCCTTGGATTAGAGATTCGATGCCCTGCAAATTATGGCTAACACTGCTACTGTGAAGTAGACCACTGGTATGCGTGTGTGGGGAGCATGAGACTTGTATCCCATAAGTTGCAGCTGCAGAACGTGGGCCCCAGGGGAGATGGGAGTTCTTGATACCCCTAACACATACACTTATACAGGTGTCCCATAGGCAGCCTTATACAGACACGCTATGGGACAAGGTCAGGGCCAATGATACACAGTTCCCATAGGGTGATAACAGAGACTGTCATATAACCGGCACCTCCACCTCGCCCTTTTCAGGCCTCCGGGGCCTCAGAGCCAGGGCAGCTTCATTCAGGGAGCCAAGTGTTTACAGGGCACACAATCAAGGCCTCTGCTTGGCCCTTAAAGGTCTGACACAGGGCAGGACACCTTCAGCCCCACGCCTGCGATCTCGAGGCCTGCGCAGCCGGTGACCATCAGCGTCAGCGACAGCCGCAGGGCCCCAGCACGGCACACGCTTGCACATTGCCCGCAGCCGCGCACCCCCGCGCACACGCCCGGCGGGCTAACAAGCCCACAGCCCGCTCGCTCGGCGGGAGGGAGCCAGTTGTCGGGCGGGGCCGCCGCGGTCACAGAGCATTAGCCCTGCGGCCGCCCCGCCAGGTGCGGCCACTGCCCCTAATCCCTGGCCATGGCCCGCTAAGCCCGGCCTGAGCGACGCCACAGCTGGGGGCGGCCGGCCACGCGTGCCCCTTACCGCAGCCGGGCCCCTCCCCACGCGCCACCTGGGTTCCCACTTCCCAGCCCTGCCCTGCGCTCTCCAGCCCCCTGACCCTGCCCCTTGTACCCTATCTGTCTCTTAGCACTCCCAAGGACCCGCCACTCCCCTCCCCTGTGCCACCTGCTTGCCTCTCTGTCCTTTTGGGGGCTGCGGCTGCAATCCTGAATAGTTTGCTCCAAGGCAGGACATAAGGGGCTCGGCCCTCCCCAGTGCCACCACCCACCAGCTCCTGCCTGCCCCTCCAAGCCTGTCATTCACCTGCTCCACCCTGCACGGCTGATACCATGGCCCTCTTCTAAGCAGATTTGTAAAGTCCTAGGAGTCCCCCACTCCACCCCATTATAGTCTCCACCTGCTCAGGCTGTACCAGCCGGGACTCATTACACTTCAGGGCCAAACTTCAGTTCTAATCCTCTAACTTTTGCCAGACTTGCCCCAGTTGGTCCCAGGACTGTTGGGGAGGGGTCCTAGGGCCACTTTGAGTCTCAGTTTTGCTTATCTGAAAAATAAAGAGGTGTGATTTAAGGGGCTGGTCAGGACCCTCTTGTTGTCCCACAATGTTAGTAAGGTCCAATATGTCCATTTCTTGGGACAGCAAAGGAAGATGAGTGTGGGAGGACATCCCAGCCACATGTCCTCACCCAAGCCCATCCTGTCACTTAACCCCCAGGGTTTGAACCAGCCAAGGCAACTTTTCCCTCTGATGTGGGGACAAGAAGGGACAAAGTGGAGTTTGAGAGCTTAGGAGCAGGATTTAGGATGGGTTATGAGAGGTCTTGGCCATCTTGAAAGGTCCCCTGGAAAGACATGTCTCTCAGGCAGGCTCTCCGGGGGTCTTGGCTTCGGGCACTGCTAGTACTGGTGCTGATGGACAGCTCCGGCAGGTGGGAGCTGGCTGGTCACCCCCCACAGGCCTGCCCACCTGTCACCCTCTGCTCCGGTGACCAGCTGCCTGACCCACTGACCAACTTCCTGCTGCTTCCCAGGCACCCTGGGCACTGTGTTTGGTGCCCCGCCCTCTTCAGCTTTTTCCTTATAACTTGCTGGCTCAGAGCACACAGCATACGCATATCACACAATGCACATTCATACTGCACACAAAGATGCTTGCACGAATACAGGGCTGCATGCCTGCACACCCCACGTCTGAGCCTGCTTCATATTCATGTAAGCTGAGCCAAGGTGCTCCTGCCAAGGTGGGAGAACATAGGCATTGCCATCTCTGTGGCAATCGGGCCACATGGTTATGGCAAAGGCACTAGTCTGGACCTCCTGCCACCTGTCCTGCCTCTGTGAGATTGTTGACTTCATCAAGTTACTTAACCTTTCTCTCCTCATGTTCTCCATCTGTCAAATGGGGCTGAGTATGTCACGGGATTGTTTTGAGCATCAAATGGACAAAATCTGCGGAAAGTGCTAAGAGTAGTTCCTAGTTCAATGGAGGTGCATAACACATGCTAATCATTACTATTATCATCTACTAGGGGCCGAGTGGCTCCTGGAAGCTGAGTTGACAATGTTTCTTTCTTCAGTCATCTTTGGTTATCATTGTTCAAAGTGGTTGTAATTGTTTTGATTGTAAGTTTTCCTTATAGCATTTTTATTCTTCTTCCCATACTGTGAAGACTTCATCTATCGCCTGCAAATTGCCATCATTGCACAGCCTTCCCTGGATCCTGGCTATTGTTGCTCATCCTTTGCTGTTTAAAAAACCGAGAAAACAAACAAGGCTTTGGAATCTGTCCTCGACCCTCTCTCCAGACTAATGTCAGGATCCTGGTCTTTAAGATGCACTGTTTTTCTTTGTAGGGTGAAGATAATGTTTGCTCCACCCCCCACAAAGTGAGCCTGCCACCTCCTGGGTCTCCCCAAGGACCACTACCAACACCTTAGTCTCAACTCATGTGTTCTTGGGACTCAGAGTGGGATTTCTTGGGACCCAAAGAGAAGAATGTACTTAGCAGAGCTCTGAGCTCTACAACAATCTATTCCTGCACCTCTTCTTCAGTCTGCTCCTGTCAGACCTCATTCCATCCTTGGCCACGTTTGAAAAGTGAATGAAGCAGTTTGAGGCTCCCTAACCCCTACAGAGACAATGGGTCCAGGGTGAAATTGGAGAGTTCCTCTGTTATGTCTTTCGCATTTTCCCAAGTCTTACTCCACATAGGTCCCCCTTGCTGACTCTTCTCTGAAGCTCTCTCTTTGGTTTATCTTCAGGTATGTCTTGCATCTTTAATGTTTTATTATAATTATAAGGTATTATAATATTTTCTATATTAGCTATCTATTGCCACAAAACAAATCATCCCCAAATTACCAACTTTAAACCACACAAATTTAGGATCCCATGGTTTCTGTGGGTCAGGAGCCCAAAATGGTCAGCTGGGCCACAGTGAGGGCGCTGGCTGGCCCTGCAGTTACCCCACAGTTTAAGAAGGCAGGATTCATCCCCAGGTAACTCGTATAGATGTTGGCTAGAGGCCTCAGTTCTCTGCTTTATGGGACAGCTTACAACATGGCAATTGGCTTCTCTCAGAGGAAATAAACTAAGAAGAAAATAGGAAATAAACTAAGTAATCTTAGTTTATTAATAATTAAATAATTATTAACTAAACTAATAGGAAATAAACTTAAGAAATAAACTAAATACACCATATACAGTACACCCGAGCAAAACCTCATCTCTGTAATGACCCAGTCTTGGAAGTGACATCCCAGTACTTCTGCCAACACACTCACAGAGAAGGGGAGACACCATACCAGGAGACAAGGGTCACATGGAGCCATCTTGGTGGCTGCTACCACATTTCCTCTCTGGCTTCTTTCTGAGTAACTGTGCCTGGCACAAATGCCCTCAGTGAGCATTTGTTGAGAGAGTGAATGTAAGCGTCAGAGGCCACTCTGAAGAGTTTTTATTATTCTGTATTGTTCTTTTTTGGCTACCATCTCCACCTCCCTTCACTCTTTCTGCACCTCTCATCTACATGGGAATCACTTGCAATGAAATTCCTAGACGTATTTAAATGGGAGTAACACATTTGCTCATGGGAACCTGTCTAGAATTTTCTTTCCTTGTTTTTGAATGTCCCCTTCTGAAAATGGGGACATACATGGAGTATCTCTTATGCAGGTGACTTCTGAGGTTATCACAAGCTTGGACACAACTTGACTACTTTCTTTCCTATTACCTATTGCCTATTACCTCTCTTTGGTTCCTATTACCTCTCTTTGTCAAACTGGTCATGGTCAGTTTCAGAACAACTGTTCCCTACATGTCTTCCTGTCATGTGTACTTACCTTCTGTGGCAACCAGTCCCCTGAAGCTTCTGGTGTGTGGGTTGGTTGGCCTTCTGGGCTCAACTGTGACCTCTCGTAACATCATGAAGCACACATTCAGTTCTAGGACTGACTTGGGAACCAGAGAGACACAGGGTAACTCATGCAACACCCAGCACATAGATGGAACAGGTGCTCAGGAAATGTTTGCTCCTTCTGGAAGATCAAATTCTCAGGAAGTGTAGCCAAAATAATTATCAAAAGGTGTAGTGGCAGGATTTCTAGGAGTGGCTCCCATGTTTCCATGCCCCAATCCCTGTAACCTGTGAATATAATTTTCCTCTATGTTATACTGTGTGATGTAGTTCACCTTCAAGAGGGGAGGTTAATATGAAGGACCCTGCATTAGTCAGCTTTCTGCTGCTGTGACAAAATACTTGAGATAGCCAACTTAAAGGAGGTAAGATTTATTTTGTCTCATGGGTTTGGAGATTTCAGCCCACAGTTGCTTAGGACTGTGGCCTTTGGGCCTGTGGCAAAGTAGTACATCATGGCGGATAGTTTACGGCAGAGGACCCTGCCCACTTTGTTGTGGCCCAGAAGTAAAAAGAGACAGAGAAAAGGGGTAGGGCCCCAATATTCCTTCTGGATGTACTTCCAAGTGTCCAGTTTTTGTATTTGGTTTTTATACCCCTAGCATGGTATTTTCAAATTCCATCCAAGTTATAACTTATACAAGTACTTGTTTCCTTTTCGTGACTAGTATTTTATTGTATGGATATGTTACGTTATAGTTATCTGCTCATGAATTGGTGGGCATTTGGTTACATTTTCCTACTTTTTGATTATTGTGAATAAAGATGCTAGGAACATTTGTGAACAAGTTTTTGTATAAACATGTTTTGAAGTTTTTTGGATATATAGCTAGGAGTGAAATATCTGGACCATATACTTAAGGAGTTATCAGACTGCTTTCCAAAGTGACTGCACGCATTTTCATTCCCACCAGAGATACATAGTGGGAACACCTCTACACCATTGCTAGTGTTATTTTATTAAAATTATTCTAGTAGGTGTGAAGTGAAATATCATTGTGGTTTTAATTTGCATCTCCCTAATGAAAATTGATGTTGAGTTGGAATTATTTTAAACCAACACATTTACAGTAATTTTCTATAGGGCAGTAAAAAACTAACACAGCTGCTTTTCCATATCCAGGTACTAACATTGGAAACGTGGCAAAAGTTGATAACAAAGTAAGCCAATTAAGGTAGCCAGAGAAGTCAGTATGTAGCATTGTGAAGAGGCAGTCCTGGGCAGCTATGCATTTGAGGACAGACATCTAAAGTTAGGGGGTGGAGCTAATTTAAGTGCCAGGACACTTACCTGATTATAAAGGCATGAGCAGGAAGCAGGCATGGGGTAAACCAGAGGACTACTGGGAATAAGGTGCTTCTGGTGTTTGCCAGTTCCAATCAGATCAGCCATAAACATTATGACCATATTAAAGGTCTGTAATATGTTTCATCTTTTAGCCACAAGTAACCTTGTACCAGGAGATCGAGGGATAGAAACTCCATGACTGCTTCAATGGTCATGTTTCAACATCTCCATTTCCATTCTCTAATCTAGGCAAGGGAGGGGATTTCCTCTTCCCTTTACAATCTCGACTGACTGATTCATTCATGAATAGATGAAGTTTTATTCCAGGCACTTGGGATACAGTAATAAAACAAATACCGATCTTGTAAGGTGTTACATTTTGATCTAACCCCAAAAGTCTCATGTGTTCAGGGGTGAAACTTTTAAAAGATGATCGGGTGGTGGCAGTGCTGCATTTGCCCATGGAGTAATCACTGGTGAGTTCAGAGATAAGTGCTGTTGGAGGTGGAGCCTGATAAGTAGAGGTGGGTCACAGGGGAGATGACCTGGAAAGGGCACATCTCCCTCCCCAGTTCCTCTCTCATTTCTTTGCTTCCCAGGCACCATGACACTGGCAGCCTTCCTTCTCGGTAGGCCCTTCCATCATGCCACTTTTGCCTCGGAGTCAGCCAACCATGCAAGGACTGACACTTCTGAAACTGTGAGGGAAATACGAACCTGTTTTCCGTTAAGTTGCAGATTCTGGGTATTGTGTTTCAGCAACAGGACACTGATTAGGACAGATTTTGGTACAAGGAGTGGAGTCCTTGCTGGAACAATACCTGAAAATATGGTTTAGAAGCCTTTGGAACTGGTTCACAGGACGAGTTTGGAAAGATCTGAAGGTACCAGCTACAGAAACCCTAGAATGCTGTAAGTTGAGTGGATGAGAGATTCTGGTCGGAGTTTAGAAGACCAAAATATTGATAAAAATGCAGAAGATAAAGACCTGATTCAGGAGGTTTCAGACTGCTACAGTAAGAAAGATGGTCAACAAGCATAAAGATACATTCTAAGCATATTTGTATTAGAAAACTTTTTAAAAGAAAAAGTAGGTCAAGGTAAAGAAGATCAGGTTGATAGAGGAGGGAATTTTGATTGCAGTGAAAGTGTGGCCGGGAGAGGCCTCCTGAGAAGGTAAGATCTGAGCAAATACTTGAGGATGGTAAGGAGTTAGGAAGGTAGATACCTGGTAGAACATTCCAGTGAGGGAACAAAGACACCAGAGTTGCTCGGGCGGGATAATGGCTGTGAGGTTTGAGATGCAGCAAGAGAGCAGAGCAAGGGGGAGATGAGGTTCAAGTGTGGATCAAGGCCATGTAGAGCCTTGTGGGCATTGCCGGGGCTTTGACTCTTAGTGTGAGTGAAGTTGGGAGCCTTGAAGAGTTTTGAGCTGAAAGTGATGAGGCCTAATTTACATTTTAAAGGGATTCCTTGAGCTAAGAATTGATGGGGTAGGGCTGTGGGGTAGGGGAAGGGTAGGAGCAGAAGGACTTACAGATAGGATTGACCCTGAAGTATTCCAAATGAAAGACTATGGTGGCTGGCACTACAGTGATAACCATGCTGGAACTAAGAAGTAGTCAGTATTTGGACATAGTAGATGTAAGCAGAGATAATAGGACCTCATGACAGGTTGGGTGTGGTAAAAGTGGAGAGGTGAGATAAAGAGAAGATTCCCACAGTGTCAAGGCTTTTGCCTGAATCATGGCAGCGAACAATGCCTGAACAATGTGAAACATGGGGTTGCCATACACTGAGACGGGAAAGAGATGAACAGCAAGTCTGTAGGAGGGGATCAGGAGTTCAGTTTTAGACACATTATATTGAGAAGTCTACTAATTTTTCAAGTGATGTGAGCTAGTAGGCTGACAGACATGAGTTTGGAGTTCAGTTGAGAGATTTGGACTACAGATAGAAACTTGACAACCATCAGCATAACAACGGTATTTAAAGCAAGTGTGAAATACAAATGTTGATGTCTTTGACATAGTAGGATTATTCATCCTTCTCCCTGAAGGATAAATCCATTTATCAGAACAGATCCATTTCTTTGTACATATGAAACTTTTACATCCTGTTTCTGAGACTTGAGTCTCATCCTTCCATGCTTTTAAGTTTCAAATGTGGTATTGGCTTGGTGGGCTTAGAATATCAGGCTCCTGAGTATCATTCTACTCTGACTTCTGCATCGGAAGCCACTGTGTTATTCACTAGCCCTTCCTTCCAGAGGGCAGCTATGAAAAACTGGGCACCGTCTCAACAACACTCTCTTTTTTAAGGTCAAACCCATGGATACTACATTGATTTTATGTCCCTTGTTTTGCCTCTTCCTCCATTTTTAGTTTGATGGTAGATTGGAGTCAGATCAGGAAGTTCTGGGTATGAACAGCAGTATATGATTCGGAGTTACTTTCTCATACCCAATACCTGCAACTTGAAGGAGGAGAGGTTTATTCTGACTCACACTTTCAGTCCATGGTGAGCTGGCCCCAAGGCAGAAATGGCACGATGGAAAGATCTGGCTGAAAGATAGTTCCGCATCCCAGGGCAGCCAGGAAGCAGAGAAAGAGAGAGCAGAGGGTGGGGCAGTGGTGGGAGATGCGCCCTTCGAAGTCATGCTCCCAGTGACCTGCCTCTTCCCCTTCTTCCCATCAGGCCCACCTCCTAACAGCACATTCAGTTGATGGGTGTAGAGCCTCCCTGGCCCAATCATCTTCCAACGGCTCAACTTCTGAACAGATGAGGCTTGGGGGGCGCATTCTAGATCTAAACCTTAATGATCTACAAGGGGGAGTCTCAGTGTTTTTAAGTTGAAGAGTAATAGAATTTTAGGTCAGCACTGTAGTTTATGTGCTCAGGGCCAGGATGTGAGGACAATTGCCAAAGATGCCCCTGCAGACACAATCTCTCAACACAGGAATTTAGGATGGATGATGAAGTGAGGGGTTTTCTACTCTTGATTGTTCTCTGCTCATTTGACCAGTAGAGATACAAGTTAGGGGTGATTATGGCATTTGAAAAAGGTTGTATTATGGAATTGGGACATGATACAGAAACTCATGCCTGGGTTTCCTGCCCTGGATGCTCCGGTGTAGGGATTCAAGGTCTCACAGAGTCACAGGGAAGGTGGGTGAGCAAGAATACTTCTGGGGTTGGGCCTGACTCCTCTCTCTAGGCCCCAGGTCCCTTCCCTCCTCTGGGTTCTTACCTCCTCCTTCTCTCAGGCCTGGTTACCCCTGCCTCTCCTCCCCCACCTCTGGAGGAGAGGGGCCAATTCAGGGCCCTGTGACTCAGGCACGGGGTGGGGGAGGATGTTTTGGATGCCGCTCTGCTGACGCTGGTGCCCTCTGTTCTTACATCCTCCTTAATTTACTGCCTGAGGAGGGGGCCAGGGCTCCAGAGAGGGGATTAGATGGTCCACACTGATCTGAGGCAACAGCTGCTGGGCTGGCAGCCGAGGAGCGAGGAGTGAGCAGGAGGCGGGGGAGGCTCCTGTCCCCACCAGGGCCGGAAGGGAACCAGGCGGGCATCCGGATGGGGCCCTTTGGTGAAGGTAGCTCTCGGAGGCTGCCCTTGGTCTAAGGGGTAGAGTTTCAAGACTTATCTGACCAATAAGGTCAAACCCAGGTGTGACAGTAAGAAGGCTGAGGGGGCCATCTGGTCAACCACTTTGCCAGCTTTCTGGATAAAATGAGGAAGTGTTTCCCTTAGCTTCCTACAACTCAGAGACAGGAAGGTGGATCCTATACCTATACCTAAAGGGAGGTTTTGTCAAACCCTAAGCTGGTATATAGTTAGGCAAGAGGCCCTGTATCATCAAGGCTGCTCCTCACTAGGTAGAAAAATCTTTTGATGCAATGACAGTATTTTCTCTTCCCTCTTCCATGTTCCATTCAGAAGGCAGCGGACAGACTATATAACGGGATTCACATCTGACAGATAGAGTAATTAGGATTTGCAAAAGCTCAGTGCCTTGTCTCATGTCCCAGTTGAGTCAGTGAGATGGCTATGATTAGAACCCGGTGCTCCTAACTACATTGCTCTGGCTCTTTAGTACCAGGGCACATACGCTGATATTTCGCTATGTAGGCCAATCTCTTCCTTGTAGCCCATAACTCCAGGTGATAGCCTTGTCTCACAGAAAATGGACCACAGATGGGAACTATGAGTCTTGTTTTCTTTGAATAAATTATTGTTCCCTTTGGGAACTTGGTTTACCCATCTGTATAATGGATAATATCTTGTATAAACTCTATGAGTATCCTCAGAAGGGTAGCAAAGTTTTGCTTTAATAACCCAATGGACAGGAAAGGCTTTGGGGGTCATGTAAAAGGTTGGAGTGAATAGTTTATCTCTTGGGGAAAAATATCTAGGATCAAATATAATTTCTTCCACCTACTAACTGTTACATCTAATAAATGTCTTTCCCATTTGAACTCAGATATAGAATCTTCTGTAGACTAGGGATAAAGCACCACACATAACTATAAGGAAGATTAGAAGAGATATGTCAATTATCTGGCCATCAAACCAGGTTTTCTATGATAGAAATCACTAAACTGAGACAATTTTGGGGATTATCTCGGAACTTTGTTAAGTATCAGTCCCCAGTGATCCAGAATGGTGAGCCATGGCTAAGAACCAGTGCTCTAAAACTATCCACTAGCTCAAGTTCTTGTCCCAATCTCAGTAGCTGCATCTCTGAATAAGCAAGAGGTACTATTGCTGCTGGCCTTTCTAGAATTCATTTAGTATTTACTGTACAATAAGAACTATGCTAGGCTACTTGAATGTATTAGTAGTTATTTGTAGGTAAACAGGTGTGCCGCCACTTAATAGTTTAAATACTTTTTCCAATCCGCACTTTCATTACTAATTAACTCCTAATGAGCCCTTTCTTCTCTGGGTCATGAACAGGACTTTCCCATTGGGGGTTCCCAATTAATGCTTAGGGCTTTGGGAAGCAGGCAGGACTAATTATTCTTTACCTGCCCCTCCAAACCCTGGCCAAATCCTCTCCCCATCCTTCATCAATCTTGTCCTGGGCTGCAGCTGGCTTGCATTAGCTCTGGTTTTCCAGCCCCCATGGCTGTGGCTGTAGCAGAGAGGTTGAGCCAGTCCAGGCTGGATGGATCTGTCACTTGATCCTGGGTCTATGCTGTAGCCAGTCCTGGAATCTAGGGCAATGTGATCCTGCCCTGCGGGAGCCCCTACCCAAGCCAGGGACCTCATGGTGGGGCTTGGAAAATTCTCAATATCCAGAGACCTCTGCCTAAGCCCCTAGGTATTGCATCTGCAGACTCCTAGAGAACCTCTAAGCCCCTCACCTTGAAAAAAAAGAGAAACCAAAGCCCGCATTAGTGAGGCACCTGCCCTAGGTTACATACCTCTTCATGGCAGACTGTACCCTGATTCCTAGTGTGAGGTTCTTTCTTTAGCTCCTTCTGGAGGAAGTCTGCAGACCTTTTGGTCCATATGGCCTATTTCCCACATGTCAGGGAGATCTATATGGGGGCTCCTATTGAATGCCATACTCTCAAAGGCAAGAGAGGTCAGGAAGGAGGATTTCAGACTAACGCATATGATCCTTTTAACCTACATTAAAGAAGTCACATTTCAAATCACTTAAAGGAGAAATTTGAGTAGTGGTAGAATGAAAAATAAGAGATCAGCTGAAATAAGAGGAATGAGTAAGTTTTTAAAACGAAGTTGAGTTTGGTTATTACAATATCCTGCTTTCTTCATCCAATGATATAAAAATCCAGATGAGAAAACCGAAAGATTCATAGAGAAAAGTTTGCCCATTTCTAGTTGTTGAGGAAGGTCAAGCTAGTTCTCCACAGATTGATCCTTTCCACATCACTTCACTGTTTTCAGTGCCTGGATTTTTACATCTCACTGAGACATGTTCTCCTCATACCTCCTAAATGATTTGAGCCAAGTCTGTAGGATATAAGAAGCTCTGTCAGAGATTTGGAGTGCATAGCAGAGTGCATGTGGCTATCTGATTTTGGCCTTGAGTGTGCTGGCTTGTCTGGTAGCTCTGGCCTACCCAAAGTGCAATGGTCACCTTTCCTCAGAGACAGTCTGGAGCTCAGAGGCAACTTTTGGCATGAGCTTCTTTTGGTGAATTTACTCTTTTAAAAGTCATCTTTATTTTATGAAAAACTCAACGTTCCATAACAGAACAGTAACAAAACAACAATAGTTAATACACTGTGTTATCATTATCTTCAAAGTAGTTACACTGAGTACAAGACACAGACCAAAAAGATTCTCTCTTACAAAGAAGAAATAGCTGATAAAAGCCATTTATGACCAACTTTATGTCAATTTCATATTAAGTGCAGAAAAACTGAAAGCTTTTCCTCTAAAATCAGGAAAAAGACAAAGATGTCCATTATCACCACTCCTGTCCAACGTAGTCCTCAGACATTACTCAGACCAGTCAAGCAAGCGAAAGAAATTATATATATATATATATATATATATATATATACACACGATAGTATAAAGTCGAACATTTTCAGATGACATGAACCTCTACTTACAAAAGCCCCAAAAAACTTCACCAAAAGACTCCTAGAATTAATAACAAATTCAGCAAAGTAGCAGGATGAAAAACCAACACACAAAAATCAACAGCATCCCTGTATACTCCTAATGAACTCACTGAAAAAGAAATTAGGGAAACAATACTGTTCACAATCCCATCAAAAAAGTAAACACTTAGGAATTAACCTAACCAAGGGAGTGAAAGACGTCTACAATGAAAATTACATCATTCTGGAAAAGGAAATCCAGGACATCAGAACATGGAAAGATATTCCCTGTTCCTGGATAGGCAGAACCAATGTAATCAAAATGGTCATACTTGCAAAACTGATATACAGATTTAATGTAATTCAAATCAAAGTGCAAGTAGAATGAGCTTTTGAGGCTATACAAAATGTGCCAGCCCTTTAGTAAGAGTTCCTACATGTTAAGAAAGGGCTTACTATGTCCTAAGTGCTTTCCATATAATTTTTAAATAAGGTAAGTATTTTTGTCCCTATTATAAGCTAGAGGAAATTGAGGCTTAAAGCACCAAAGTAGCATGTTTACCATTACTAACCTACTCAGTGGCAGAGCCAGGGTTGGAAACTAAGCTTGTAAAATTGAGAAGTCAGTAGGTTTTTCTCTAGTGCTTGTCAGGCAGAAGCGAGGAACACTACATACCTCAGTTGGGTGAGATAAACTCGTTCGCATTTCTTGTTTCCTTTGAGCTTATTTCACTGTTGTTTTCCATTAAAGTTCAGAAAATTGTTCAGGATCCAGGCATTGTGTGTAGCCTCTGGGGCTGCACCAGGAAGTCCCGGCCATCTTTGATCCTAGCCACCACTGTGGAGGATGATTCTCTACAGCTTAGACTCTGCCACAGTTTGGATCTTAAGGAGAGCTAATGTGTTAAAGCCTTGTTCCCCCAAAGTGATGCCGTGGGGAGGTGGTAGAAACTACTTTGAGAGATCTTCAGGTTCTAGAGGGAATTTCCTTATGGGGGACCGTGGGACACTGCTCTCTTTTTTCTCTCTTTTGCTTTTCAGTCATGAGGATAACAACTTTGCTTTGCCGCATGTTCCCTGCCATAATGTACTGTCTTGCTACAGACCCAGAATCCACAGGGCCAATTGATCATGGACTGAAACCTGTGAGCCAAAATGACCCTTTCTCTTTATAAGTTGATTATATCAAGTCTTTCTTGCAGTAACAGAAAGCTCACTAACAGTCATTCTCAAAGACCTCCCTCGGCCAAGAGCCAGAGTCTTTCCAGATTCCAGTCCTTTTCCCATGCCATAGAACACAGGTGTCCGACATTTTAGCTTGCCTGGGCCACATTGTCTTGGGCCCCACATAAACTATAAATATAGTTAATGTATATAAGAAACAAAGCTTCCTTTACTTTAACTTATGAAATTATTTTATGAAGTAATACAACAGCTCCAAGTTTAATAATTGCACAAAAAATCTTACATGTCCTCTTAATGGTGATACACGCCTGTCTCCATGGTTATATACATATTTAAATAGTTGGAATACTACTACTGGTTATTGCTGCATTTTACTTGCCAGGTTGCACAAGTACATATAACAGAGCATACATGTGGGTTTTCATTTGCCTGACTGTGTGGTGAGCTCGGGAGGCAGAGTCAGTGCTGTCCTATGCCCTCCACTTTCCACATTCCTCGTCATCTGTTGTAGTCAGGGTTTTTCAAGGGAATAGATTTAATACACCAAGGGCTGGGGATATAGCTCAGTGGAATAAGTGCCTGCCTAGCAAGCGCAGGGTCCTGAGTTCGATCCCCAGTACCGCAAAAAAAAAAAAAAAAAAAAAAAAAAAAAAGATTTAATACACCACACACCATTTATGGGATTATTTTACAACATTCACCCAAAACGTCAAATGTAGAAGAGTGCAAGAGATCTATTCACGCACTAGAGACCCAAAGAATCCATTTGAGGGCCTGGATCTCATGGCAATGTCCATGAGTCCAGCTGGAGGCCTAGAACCCACAACAATGTCTCATGCAAGTCTGTATCAAAGATCTGCGCTAGGAAGGTTCAAAGGTCAGTGGTGAAAGCTAGAAAGTTTGCACCAGTGGGATGAAAGATATGTGCCAGCAGACGGAGGGATCTGCACTGGAGCCAGGAAGATGCTCAAGGTAAGGTTCAGAGTTCCCTTGAAGAGAACTGTGGCCATCCTCAGTGACAGCAAGGATCTGAGCTCCTCCTCCAATAATAACAGCTGAGTTCATATCAGGAAAACCAATGTGACAAGCTTCTCCAGGAGAATCAATAGCACACCATCTTCCCCTCCAGTCCTGCTTTTATGCTGTTGGCAACAATCCCCAGGTGGGCTTTCCATATCCAGCACCACGCTGATTCAGTTCAGCTGGGTGTTACAAATTAACCATTAGTTAATCCACCACATCACCTATGCAGTCTGTGCTCACACTTTTCAACGGAGTCATGAAAAATATAGCTAAAATCACATAATGATGATAAATGTGTTGGACATGCCTGCTTTAGAAGCTTGGTCACAGCCTGCAAATTCTGCCTAAGCACAAGGCAGTTCCCCAGGAGCAATCTAAAAAGGAAGGAGAACTGACAGTGGATAAGGATTTCAGTCTTGTCATCTGGAAACTTCTGGGAAGCATTCTGTTGACTTCTCAGATGTTTCAGAACTGAGGCCCAATGCCCATAGACATGACCTCAAGGAAACATCTGCCCTTAGCTTTTCCTACTTCCATGTTTCATTCTTTCTATCCACTTTTACTTCCTCTGATCAGCTTCCTGGTAGACTACTTCCATCATGCCCTTGTCTTGGGCCCTGCTGCTGCCTATGCTTTGAGTGCATATGATTGACAGACAGCAGGACAGGGAAGAAGTGCCTTGGTGGCAGCAGTAGGAAAAAGCTTTAAACAGAAGGTAAATTCTCAGGGGCACAGTTGCCACAGCCTCCTTTCCTTCCCTGGAGACTCTTTAGACATAAAATTCCTGGCGCTTCTGAAGGTTCTCACAGTGAGAGAGGTGTGAGGGCCTGAAGAAATGTAATATTTTGACATCGGTCACAGTGGATGTGGGTCACTATTCAGTGGGGTGTTTCTTGAAGAGCTTGTCTTGTCTATGGTTAGGAATGTCCCTGAGCACTTAGTGGTGCTGTCAGCCAGTAGGGTTGTCATAGGCAAAGACTCCCAGCAAGATTGTCCCTTGGAATGGTTCCTGGCCATTGTTCCAATGGGCCAGTTTCACTGGCCACAGATCCCGGATCTTGCAAGGCAAGGGGCATAATGATTATTTTATCTGGTAATATCTCTGGACCTGATATCCAGCCGCATCCTAAGCCTCTGTATAAAAACAAAGGGGGGGGTCTTAACCAGCTGGAAAAATCAATTTTAACGCTTGAAGAGAAACGGGAAAGCCTGACACTACCGCCTCATTTTCACGAAGTGACTCATACAAACGGTTGACCTCATGGGTGATCTATGAGCAAAGGCGCCCTGGCATTTACCGCTGGCACAGGAATGGCCTCAGACCCGATTCCTGGAACCCTGGCGCCAGTCAGAGCCCAGTGGCCTTTTGCCATTGGGAAGTCAGATTACTTCTCCAAGTAGCAAGTTCCCAACTCAGAGCCCCGTGCCTAGCTGTGAGACCTTGATTGGTCAGTTTCATAGAATAATCTCCTTTTCTCATCACTGATTGGCCAGTCTTATCACCCACCCATCACAATCTGCTGTTCTCATTGGTCACATCTGCCACGTACTGTCTAAAGACTGTTCTCTAAGGGAAAGGCCCTCTATCCCGTCAGCTGAAATGAGTCTCTGTTTAGTCAGCTCTCATAAACTTTCTGTCCAGTTTCTATTTAAAGGCCAACTCCTGCTATCATCATCTGAATTTATGCTTCTCTTACAGAACCATCTCAAACGTTCCTGTTTCATTCTTCCTGCCTGTCATGTAGGGTTAGGAACAAAAATCTGGAGTTGGATGAGATCTGGATAGGAATTCTAGTTCTCCCACTCCTTAGCTTTATAACTATAGACAAATGATTTCACTTTTAATCGCTGAGAGCACTGGAGTTAGATGGATTCAGTGCACAGCTTTATTGGTTACCGGTATGTGATTTCAAATAGGTTACTTCACTTCTCTGAGCCTCTCTTTCCTTGGCTAGAAAATAGTGATATTGGTAGTACATACCTCAAAGACTTGTGAGGATGAAATGAGGTACTGAAGGCAAAGTATTTGGCATGTAAAAAGTTCTTAGCAAATGTTAGTCATTTTTCTTGTGTTTAGAGGAAGGTCTCTTGAAGGACAATAAGGACCCAGCTTTGTCCCTCAGTGGCTAAGCATTCAGCTCCCAAGATCAGCTGGTGTGCAGAGGTGAGCACTGATCAGTGATCTCGTGGGCGTGGTTGTATCTTCCTGGAGGCCAACAACCCCAGCATCAGGCCCTGCCTGGGCTGCCTATTACCAGATGCAGGCAGGGGCTTCAGTGCGGGCTGGAGATGCAGGAGAAGCAGGAGAATGGACATGAATGTTCCACTGAGATCAGTGGCTCTGCCCGTGGTGGTGGCATACACCTGTAATTCCAGCACTCGAGAGGCTGAGGCAGGAGGATCCCTGTGAATTCGAGGCCAGCCTGGGCTACATGAGCAAGTTCAAGGCCCGGTTGAACTACATAGTGAGACCCTGCCCCAAAAAAACAACAAAAAAGATCAGTGGTTCTGAGAGATCCACATGAGTCAGAGCTGGCACGAGGATTGGCCGTGGCTATTAAATATGCTAAGGCATTTTAAAAAGTAGCACAAAACATTAGCAAAGAAAGATAAGGACCTAAGTGGGATTCAAATGTAGAATTTAGGATCTAGAGTGAGTTAAAGCGCACCTTTGCACTACTTTATTAATATGATTTTGTACCAGTTGCCTAATAACACTAAATCATTAGCTTACCAGTCTTTCATCGGTCAAACAGAAGTCTCTGTGCATTGTACTGATAAGAATAAAAACATCACTGGCCTATTCAAAAGGACACAGAAATTGCTTCATTGGTCATATTCAGCTTTTGGAATTCAGTCTATTTTGTCAAAGAATATTTCTCTTGCATTTGTTATTCTAAAATCTTTGAACTAGGCTATACGATAACAGTATTATTTTTATATGCAAAAATCTTTGGATTAGGCTATATCGTAACTGCATTATTTTTATATGCAAAATCTTTGGATTAGGCTATGTTATGATGGTATTATTTTTACATGTGTAATACACACATCTGGCCAGGACATTGAGAGGTCCTATAAGAACTGGTCATTGTCTGCCCTTTGCTGGCAGGGCCTGGACATTTGTGTGGTCAAAATCAAGGCAGCTGCTGTCATGCTTACTTGCCCTTTGAAAGTTGGCTGCCTATCAGCTGAAAGTATACAGAAAGCTTTGTGGAGATCACAGACAATTTTAAAGTCTCTCCTGATGCAATTTTTATTTATGATTTGGGTTTGGGCCCTGCAGCATCGTTACCATCAGCCTTCTGGATGTGGGGCTGGTACAGCAGAGGAGCTGATGCAGCAGAAGTCCCTTCACACCCAAAGGGGAAGCAGAGACCTCTCCACGGCTAGGAAAGGGTAAGATCAGGATGCTGCCTTTGTGCAGGGAAGGTGAAAAGACACTAGACACCCTCATAAAAACACATCCCCCCCACCTGTTTCAGGAAAATGCTGCAAGTATTCACATGGTTGTATTTTCTCTTGCACCACCCATATGCTGAAAGCTGGGAGACTGGTGGCTGGAAGGAGCCTTCATGGGCTGTGAAAGAGATCTGGAAGCATCTGTGTGACTGCAGCAAGCAGAGAAGGAAGTTGGTGGTTAATGGGCAAGTCTACGCAAGGTCGCCATGGCACCATAGTACAAGGGTGTTCAAGGCTTGGAGGTCTGAAGAATGTCATTACCAGAGGCTTGTGGGTAGGTGCTGGTGGGACTTACAGCCAAGTCTCACAGGGTCAGTAGCTCGATGAGGAGCTCAACGGTAAGTGAGAGGGCTGTCTTGCAAAAAGCAGTCATCAAGTGATTTTCTTGTGCTGACAGCACACACTGAGAGACTGGTCAACCACTGGTGAGGGAAGACGGAGGAAGCTCATGTCCAGAGACCAGGTGGGTTGATCTATCTGCTCCCCCACAGGACAATGAGCAGAGATCTTCTCCATGCCACCGGGGTGTGAAGCTTCCCTCTCCCTCCCAGCATCTCTGCAGCATTCTGGGAGAAGGGAGGGAAGAGCAAATACCAGTGCCTTGAAGACCTGAGCATCTACCTCCAACAGGATATATTGACCCTGTGGCTATTTTAACTGGAAGAGTTAGAGAATAAGTTTTTCTTCCTATCTTCAGTTTGCAGACATTAACACGCAATGAAAGTATGTAGAGAACAATAAAAAAATTATTTTCTTGCATTCCTTATTAAACTGCATAAATTGTAATCCAGTTATAAAGTATATAGTGGACAATGTCATTATCCTAAAGGCTATATTAAAACCAACTGCTTTATTATTTTTTTTTAATTTTAGAAACATAAAAGTACAAAAACATATTGACAAACAGACACCCATTATCATAGAAAATAGTACAATCACAACTAATCTATAGACAAGGTGATATGGTCTCAACAGTAGTTGTTGCTTTATCCATTGATATCTTCGAATTGTAGATGTATGGACCCATATACAGACATGCAAATTTAGTC